>RJWH01002552.1:175748-221740 GCA_004363575.1 Solenodon paradoxus | reverse complement strand
CCTCCCCCCCCCAACACAAAAGCTCTTCTGAAACAATAAGGATTTTTTTTATCATTTCTTGGATAAACCAGGTTTGCCAAGGAGGTTTGAAAATCCCTTAAGACCTATGCCTGTCTCTTGTACCTTGCATAGGACCACAGCATTTAATGCAGACTCTGGTCCAGGTAAAGCATGGGAGGAAAACTTGTGAGAGCACGCCCAGCTTTCTGAGCTCTGAGCTCCTCCAGAAGAGGTCCTTGAGACAGAATTAAAGTATAGGAAGCGAAGTTTGGTAGGGATCAAGAATAAGAAGGGGGAGCCGTTTTCTAGCAAACTACCCTGGCGGGTGACTAGAGCTGGGACCCACTGAAAAGACTCTAGGAACCAGTGTAGGACATGTGCTTCTGAGCTATCCTGACCCAGGGGCGAGGGAGTTTGGATTTTATACACCAACTCCAATCAGTAATTGGCTGAGGACTGCTCACAGGGGTTCTGGCAGCAAGAAATAGCTCCAGGCAAAGACACGGAGAAATCTGCTGGCAGTCAGAAGTCAAATCAGTAAGTACGGAATTGATAAGGGAGAGGGTGGCGGCTGGGGTCTGGCCATAGACTAGATCTGTGAACTTACCAGTCTAGGTGTGGAAGTTATTCCCTACCTTCTGGCCTTGAACACCTAGCCCTTCAAGTATTTTCCAAGCCATTTCTGGTGCACATTTTTTACCAGGTATCACTCATATTCAAAAGTTGAATGAACTGAGTCATGGGAAGTTGACTCATAAGGTATCTTGTTCCAGACCCTGGGCAGACACCTCTGGGTGGGTCTCTTGAAAAGGATGAACCCACATCCTTCTCTGTGGGTTCTGTGGGCAGGCTGCTAGGCACATGAGTAAAGTCAGGCTCTCTGAGGATGCTGGGGTTCTGTGGCTCTCTCACCCCTTGGCGTCTGCTGCGGATTAGAAGGGGGAGTAAGATCAACAGAAGTCGGGACGCTGCTGGGGATGTGTGGGGTGTGTACCTGGACATAGAATATCCACACCACTGGGGTCCTTGCCTCCTTCTATGCTGACTGGTTACACTTGAAGTCTTGGCTCTTCTGACAATAATCCCAGGGAGCCCCGAGTCCAGAAGCCAATCCCCAGTTCTGAGCCAGGGTCCCTAATGGATACTCATTCTTGCTCCCAGCTGACACCAGCTGTGAATACACAGGGTGGTAGGGGTTAAGTTGTGTCCCCGCCCACAAAGCTATGTTCCTGTCCTACCCTCTAGTGCCTCAGTATGTGACCTTTTCTAGAAATACGTTATTCACAGAGATCATGAAATGAGGTTATTAGGGCAGACCCTGATCTAATAGAACTCATACCTGAATCAAAGGGGTACATTTGAACAGTGACGGACATGCACAGTCACAGGGTAAATGCCACTGAAGACAAGCCATGGAACACCTGAGCTACCAAAGCTAAGAGACAGGCACAGGGGAGCTCCTTCTCTTCCACCCCCAATTTCTTGCTCCTCTTAGTTTTGGAAATTCTGAAGTGTTCGTTCTATGTTTTTCCCAGAGTTTCTCAAGCAGGATTAAGCTCCATTCACCCAGAGAGCAGATGGCTTCATAATCTGCTCCTTTTGCTAGCTTTTCCCTGCTGCCTCACTTCTCACTTCCTACCAGTGTCTCCAGGCCTCCCAAATAAACAACTTGCATACAGTTCTGGCCTCAGGTCTATTTGTAGGGCATCCCAGTCTGAGGCAGAACTCACCCATGGGCAGACAACTCTTGGGGTTGCAGTCCGCACACCCTCAGAACGGACAGACTTGTTGACACTTGAGAAGGCCACCCTCTGTAAGCCCTGCTCTGGAACATTTCTATAACCTACTATGGGCTGCAGAGGTGCAGACTATGGCTCCTCTGTCTAAAGGAGTAAGAAAGAAAATCACATCTTAGCCTCCACTTTCTTCTTTATCCGGAAGCACTGAATGGCCTCAAGGCTGGGGGAGGGAAGATTTGCCAAATATTCCTTTGAGGTAGTAACTGCTAAAATAGTTAAGATAGCTGGGTTATACTTGAAAGCAGAAAAGCAGCAAAGCATCCGTGTTTATGAAGGTCACGCTTTCTTCAATCAGGTCCCACTGTGCTCAGAATAAGTTATAGAGAACAGAAGGATAGATGAGCTGTCCATGATATGCTATTGATTTACTAGTGGGGGTGAAGTTAGGGAGACAGATCTGGAAGAATAACATTATCAAGATCTCAGGGAGTAAAATGTCTCCAACGCATAAGTCTGCGGGTTCAAATATGTCCACAGAGTTGTGGCACTTCTCTAGTTAGCAGAAACAAATTCCTCTCAGTCGGAGTGTGGGGCTGGACTTAGTGACTCTCTATAACAAACAGATGTGGCAAAATGGATCATCTATGACCTCCAAGACTAGAATATCTAAGGCATTACAGTGTCCTCCTTTCTTTGTAGGGTCACTCCTTCTGAGGAAGCCAGGTGTCATGTCACGAGGGACATCTGTCTGTGGAGCGGCCCACATGGTGAAGAACTGGGACCTTCTACCAACAGCCACATGATTCTCCAGCCCTAGCAGAATCTTCTGATGACCACAACCATTGTTGACATGACTGCAACTAGAGCCCAAAGCTACTCTCAAACCCCTAACTTAGAGAAACAACAAGATGGTAAATGTCTGTTACTTGAAGCTACTGAACTGAAGAAGAGATGTGTTACACAGCAATAGATGACTAGTTCAACTACGTACTATTAGAACGTTATTGGGGGTGTCACAGAGAACAGGCAGAAGTCATCATCCAGATGTTAGGGTGAGAAATTGTTCTAGCCATGATATACCACAGAGATCAACATTTCTTGTCTCTGCTGTCTCTCAAATCAAGGCACAGCATCGGGGACAACTTAGGATATACAGGATTCTTGAAGAACCAGGATTTGGGGTTTAATGACCCTTCAGAAAAGAGAAAATTCTCATTTTTTAATAGGTAGGGAAACCTCAGTTAAGAGAAAATAGGTGAATGCCTCAAAGACATCATACTAGTTCGGAGGGATCCTGGGCTGACTGGAAGGCAAGAGGCAATTTTGAGAGTGACAGAGGTGAGGGATTGACTGGTCTAGGTGCATGTGATCAGGTTGAGAGTTCACAGATATATGTGCAATTTTCAGGAGACAAAGCAGCCCATGGAATTCCATTTCAGAATCAATATGCAAAACTAATTAGTTTGCTAAGGACTTTTGTTGGACTATTTCCATAAGCAATCCACAAGCCCCCAAACATATATACAGTATTAACTCAGGTTTAGTCACTTCTTGCAAACAGTTCCTTTGATATCTGTGCCTTCAAACTTCAAGAGGAAGTCTCTTGAGGGCAAAGGCTGGTTAAGGAAAAATCTCTAAGTTGGAGATGTCTCAGAGTGGTTGCTCATCTATTGAGTAGCTCTTCAGAAAAGATTCCTTTTCAGAAACCATAATACGTTTTCTACTTTGTGGAGCCCCAGGTCACTTAGTTTGGTGATGTCCCATGCTTTCCATGACCCACAACACTTTTTTTTCTAGCAAGCAAATCCATAGTTTTCATATCAACCAGATATCCAGAAATACTTCAGGTCTTTTCGGAGGCCTGCTCTCTCTCCAACCATCAATGACTTTTACAAATAGTGATTGTCTTTTATACACTTGCTGTGTTCCTAGTCCTTCAGTTCCCAGTGGCTTCAGCTCATGTCTGAGTGTTCCAGCCCCTTTTCCTGAAAACCTGCCTTGGACTTGTAATAACTCTCGCAATAGAGATATCCTACTCGTTCTCTTCCTCTGGTGAGAACCCAGATGATACAATCCAACTACTCCACTTATTTCCTTTGTACTAGGGTTGCCTGACTTAGGAATTAACAATGTAGAACATGATATTTGGGAAATAACTGCTAAAAATCATGTTTTCTTCATCTGAAATTTAACTTTTTCTATTTGATCTGGCAAGCCTGCTTAGAACAATTTGAACTTGTTGATGAATTTGCTTACTTACTATGTCCCAGTCTCCTCCAGCCGAGAAAACCACTGAGCAGACACCTCGGATGGTGAGCTCATGGCTGTGTCCTCACTCCCTGACAGGGCCCAGCATATAGTGAGGGTCTCATCAGTGTTTACAGAGGGAATGAATGAGTGGATTTATATCACCTGCACATCCCTGACTTTGCCTGGAGAGCCCCAAGTCATCCTTTACATGTAGAGATCAGGCTTCTGTTCATGAGCGTTGAATGAAGGCTGCGAGCAATTGTGTCAAAGTGTGTGGTCTTCCTGGCAGTGGTCCCACATTTCCCTGACTACCTGGGAGAGTTGGTGCAATTATTTGATTCTTTTCACATGTCTTTGATCTTATTACTTTGTAAAAATGAGCAGAAAATGGGAAAGCAGCCTGCTGATAACAGTGGTAAGAGGCTGTCTCAGGCGCGCATGAGGCATGCCAAACGAGGGGACTCCTCCACCCCACTGGAAGCATATAGAGCTCAGGCTCCTTGGCTATTCAGCCGTGAAGGGAGAAAAGGGCAACAGTCAGACATGCATGGGGCCCCAAAGCATGCACGGCGTCATGGGACTGGCAGAGCACTGGAGGAGGCAACTTTTTTTTTGAGCATCTGGAGATACAAACCACTCTGAACAAGTGAAGCTTTTGTTTGATAGTGGGCCTTGGTCTTTTGTTCTGTCTGCAACATTAGCTTTGGCTCAAGTGGCACTGCTTCCTTGGAGATTTTTCAGATGTCCCTAGTCCCTTCACCTGCAAGAACTTCTCTCTTTCTTGTCTCTGTTCTCGCAGACTCTCAGACACACACACACACACACACACACACACACACACAGCCTGTGTATAGGGTCTGGTTCCATGGTGAGAACTGATATTGGAAGCCCTGCTCTACCCTTTGACAATCCATCTCACCCCTCCCGATGCACTGTTTCCTCGTCTGTCCCAATGGTCCTTCATGGAGATCCAAATATAGCACTGAGGGGTCTTAAGGATATAGCTCTCAAGAGAAATGGTGATCAGACACGTTGCTTGAGTGTCTGTGTTAGCCCAAAATGTCCTCAAGTGTTGGAAGCAAATACAAAACCCAAGTTTATATTTAGACAAGAATGTCTCTGGATCACAGGTAACATTGACCCTACTCCCAGCTCCCTACTGAGTGGAATTGAAGATATCTCTGTTCCCACCTGCTCCAGTTCCTGAAAGTTCCACCACTTCAGTCTGTCCTATGGGCGGATGCATTCTTTCTATTGATTTGAGGTGGACATCAAGCGGATGCTATAGGTTTGTCAGGTAAAGTTGGGGTGAAGTTGGGTCCTAGAGACCTATTTGATCCCTCTCCCCCTGTGCAATTCCCTGCACGACAGCACCCCCATCTTCACAGGGTCGCTAAGACGTGGTTCTCAACCCTAGACATTCTGGTCTGATGGCTCTTTGTTGTGTGGGGCTGTTCTGTGTATTACAGGCTGTTTAGCAGCAGCCCTGGCCTCTATCCACTAAATGCCAGGAGTACCCTGCACCAGCTGTGACAACCAAAACTGTCTCCAAATATCTCCTGGGGGACATAAGTGCCCATAGTTGAAAATCACTGCAATAAAGGTCAAACTCAATAATTCCCATGTAGCTCATAAATTTGAAAGCCCAATTCAAGTGTTTGTTATAATTATGTTTCCCTGAATCCGGGGAAAATTAAATGTCCTTCTTCTGTGATACTTTAGGACTTAAAAAAATAACAGCTAACAAGAACTGAATTCTTATTATGTGGTGGACTCTGATATGGTCTCATTCTGTACAGGAGAAAACTGAGGCTCCAAGTACATACAGGCACGTGCAAGATGATAGAAGTCAGTTGGACACAAGATTTGAATCCATGATGTATGACAGAGGATTCTGTGTCCATGCTTTCAAGCTGTATTCCTTGTCTATTCTGTGTAACAATTTAGCAGCTTAAGACAACATACATCTGTTGTCTCCGTTTCAGTGGTTAAAGGAATCCAGACATGATTTAGTGGGGTTCTTTACACGATTGCAATCAAGGGTTCCAGGCTAAGACCCAGAACAAGGGTGTCATTTGAATGCTTGACTGGGAAAAGTTCTACTTCTGAGTTCACATGTCTGTGGCAGGAGCCTGTTCTTGGCAGGTTGGCAGACTGAGAGCCTCCGTTCCTTGCTTGAAGTCATGTGAAGGTCACCATCAATTTACGGCCATATGGCCCTCACTGAAGGCTATCACAGCATCACACTTCACTTCATCAAAGCAAGACAAGGAAGGAGCCTGTTAACAATGTGGAGATTGTAAACTTAGGTCATATAATCATGGAAATGATATACTATCACCTTTGCTCTACCTTTTGATTAGGAGCAAGTTGCTAGACCATTCCTCACTCAAGGAGTAGGAACTGCACAGGTGCATAAATACTAGGAGGCAAAGCTCATCCTTGTCACTGTAACGTCAGACTGCCTCTCCCTGCTACCTGCCTGCTGCTTAGCCGTTGTGTCACCCAGTAGTAGATCTGTTTCAGCTGCTAGCTCAAGTGCTTTTATTTGTTTGTTTTGCTTTGTAGAGCATCTTAGTCTTCTCAGGCTGCTAAAAACAATACTACAGGCTGGGTGTCTTAAACAACAGACATTTATTTCTCACAGTTCTGGAGGCTAGAGGTCAAAGAACAAGGTTCCAGGTGATTCAGTTCTGCTGAGACCCCTCCTGGTTTGCAGATGACTGATTCTCACTTCAAACTCACAAGGCAGAGGAGAGAGGACTCCGCAGTGTCTCTTTTTATAAGGACAACAGTCCCATCATGGAGGCCCCACAGTTGGGGTCTCACCTGAACATGATTATCTCCCAAAGTCCCCCTCTCCAAATAACCACATTGGAGCTTAGGGCTCCCACACAGCAATTTAGAGGAGACAAATTCAGTCCATAATATAAATGAAACTGTGTACTTTGTCAAACAAGGTAACTGATGCTTTTCAGAGAGTAGGATGATGAATCCTTGGCTGTGAGCATTTTTTTTTTAAACATAACCTTCCTCAAATCTAAACCAAGTCTTGGCACTTGGTAGTGAATGAAAACATTCATAAGTGCAGAGGGGTCCCCGAAATGGGGACCCAGGTCAGGTAAACTTTAACTGGGGTTGGGGAGGCTCTCTGACATAAGTAAAAAGGAAGTTTGCCACAGGAATGTGACAGTATGACGTAGAGATGCCAGCTTCGTAATTCAATAGACTACACTGTTGAGTTCATTTGTAAATGGGGATAACGGCACCTGCCTCAAAGGGTGGGTATGAGGGCTCAAGAAGATAACCTGTTCCCCTAACATGTCATGGCTGGGAGTTGTGGTTGACAAAATCTGTATTCATTTCTTTTGTTCCTTTAATAAATTACTACAAACATAGTAGTCTGAAAACAATACAAATATATTATTTTATGGCTCTGGAGATAAAAACAATGGGCTAAAAGCAAATGTTAGCAGGCCTGCAACCCTTTGGAGGCTCTGGGGGAAATTTTGCCTTATGTTTCCAGCTTCAGGAGGCCACCTGTATTCCTTGCCTTGTGGTCCCTTCTGCCATTGTTAGAGTCATCAGTTTAGCATCCTTCTCCTCTCTCACATCTGCTTTGAATCCTTACATCTTCTGTCTCTGAT
This sequence comes from Solenodon paradoxus, assembly GCA_004363575.1. Taxonomy (NCBI): domain Eukaryota; kingdom Metazoa; phylum Chordata; class Mammalia; order Eulipotyphla; family Solenodontidae; genus Solenodon; species Solenodon paradoxus. The sequence goes on along the minus strand of RJWH01002552.1, from coordinate 214,104 downwards.
TCTCATGTTCCCCTCTCTCTTAGAAGGGTCTTTATGTTTAACATCTGGCCCCTTAGGATAATCTCCCCATGTCAAGATCCTTAACTTAATCACAGTCACAGATTCCTTTTTACCACGGAGGGTAACATATTCACAGGTTCTGGGGATATGGATATTTGGGGTGAGGGGGTACCATTAGTCAACCTCTAACAATCTATTCTCTGTTCCTAAAGTTTTGTGACTGTGTCACATGCATTGATTCTCAGTCCAGTCTATCGTCACCTCAAGTCCCAAATTGCATCAACTCGAAAGTCTTGAATCTCATTGCTTAAATCATCTACGTGAAACATGAGTGAGGCTCCTGGTATGGTCCTTCCAGGGGCACAATTTCTCTCCATCCATTGTGAAATTAGCCAACAAGTTGTCTGTCTCTGAAGAGACAGATCCCACAAGGATAATAGGCCAATGACTCTGCTTTCAAAGTCATCATTCCTTTTTCATGAAGGGCTACACTTGTTTGCAGCTTAGTGTTGGCAGCCTGTTTCCTTCCTGTAGCATTTTCGCACTCCAACAGTTTTATTTCGTCCTCCCTTCCTTTCGGTTCATTCTGGCAGTGTTTCTACCGAAATGCCATTCTTAAAAGACTTGTATATCTCCTATATATGCCATAGGGATTTACCCCATCAGCCCTCAGGTCAATGTTGGCCTAGTCCTCTTTTTACAAAAAACTCTTCTTCGGACGCAGACACACCTGTTTGTGTTGTGTGGTTGGCTAGTCTCATGACAAAATAAGAGAGTGCAATAGTTGTGAGAGGCAGTACGGATGCCAAGCTGACACTATATTCGCTCTGGCCCTTTATAGAAAAACTATGCCGACTGCTTGTACAGAACAGAAACTCACCAAACCCGCTTAAACAATTGCTAAGCTTGGGTGGGTTACCGAAGTGGTGTTGACTGGAGGTAGAACATTTTCTGGTGCTGCTGTGGGCGGTGAGAAGAGGTGCGGGATGAAGGAAGAGGAGGGATAAACTTCAACAGGAAACTTGATCTTGGCATGAGTGATTAAGACGCAAAGTTACAATGAAGTAAAACTGTCAATCCAGAGACAAGTGAGGGAAGCCATCCAACTGGGCTCAATGAAGACAGAAAACTCCCAGCTAAGTGGTGCCTCCAGTTCCTTAATTCGCAGCACGGGGCACTGCTGCCTTGTTGTTCTCCCCTGAAAAGCATTCCGTTGTGCATATGCATGGGACAGCATTTGCTCTATATTTTCCATGCCAGCATCAGGCTCCTAGTAAGACTCTCCCTTTGCTTTTACTCTGTAGAAATGAGAATATACCAAGGAAGAGGTTTGTGTGTGATTTTGGGGATTTTCACAAAAGACCTCTGATTAGCCTTATTTAAAATATGATTGCTCCTGGAGTCCCTGTGCATAAATGGATTTCAGGTGACTGGGCCTATCACAGGCTTCTGCTGGCCTGGTTACCCGCTCAGCGTGTCCGGTGACCTCAAGAGGGCAAGACAAATATGAAGCAAAGACCCCCTCCGGGTCCTAGATGTTAATAGAAACTGATGTCCCCTTAAAAACAGCTCACTCTGGGATTTGTAAATAGGAAGAAATGAACCATTCAAAAGAGGCTTTGAGACCACTGACTGGCTGCCCCAGGCCTGGCTATTGGAAGGAAATCCATTTGGGGTTTGGGGTTTTGGGTGGAGGTGGCATGTCCAATTTTGTGGCTACTGTCTAAACACACACAAACTGTTTCAATATCTTGAATCCTGCTGCAATTCTCCGTCATCCCTTGACTAAACAGTGAAGCTGAGAGCCCGGCCCGCTGGCTCTCTGGGTTGAGAGACTCTCTGGGGTTAGCAGGCCATGTATTCTATTTCAGGAAATCAGATCGAATAAAAATCAGTCCAATTAAAAAGCGCCACTGGGCAAGTAAAACAGCAAGTGACCACCTCACACTAAACAGACCCGCCACAAAGCACAGCCTTTCATCTGTGCTGTTGACGGCCGAGCTGCTGCCTGAGCCCTGCGAGTGCATTCAACGGGACAAAAGTCTCCTGGTCAACTGGGCAGAGAGAGCGTCTTCCCACACCGCCATCACAAGACATTTTGATGGGCTGGCCATTTCCAGCAGCCCAGAAGAGTCGAGGAATCTAAAGTGACATTTGATTTCAAACACTGTAGAAGCCAGGTGTTTTCAGCTTGTTCATACCGAGTCTCAAATAGACATATTTTGAAAAACACCCCCATGCCCACCCCCCAAGCCCTGTGAACATTCTCTCGTAAAGCCTGAACGACAGGGCTTGAGATGGTGGTGTTTCACCTGTTTAGGGAGTTGAGGTCTAAATTTTCACAGAGATGAAAATTCTGTAGTTAAATTTCATTTGGAAAGCTCCTTCCAGTGCCCAGAAGCCCACAGAGATACTCAGCTGTGAGAGGGAACGACCCTGACTCCATGGGTGGCGTGCCCTGCTGACATTGCCACTGTCTTTTCTTGCTTTTTGCAGAGGACAAGGACACAGTCGAAGGTGTAGGTTATGATGCTTCTCCCGGGCAGCTCCCCAGGAGGGTCCGTCCCTGCCACAAACGAAAGGAACCAGTCTGCCTTTTCTAGGAAATGTTCCCGACCACAAGGAGCCACCAAGTTTCTGAAAACCCCTAATGAAAATGCTCTGTGACCTCATCCCCTAAAAGCTACTTTCCCTTCCTTTCCTAAATGAGCTCATTTGGGCTTTTGAAAATCAGGGAAGCCTATTCTGACACTCTGCCTCTGTCTCTCTCAGTATCTCATCCTTTCAATATCTCTCCCTTTCCTTCTCATTAGCATTTCTCAGCTGAATGAGAATACTGAGTTTCCTATGGAGACAATCCCCCGAAATTTCAAATTGTTCCAAAGGGCTCCTTCCAACATGGCGTAGGCATTTCCCAGACAAAACCTAGAAGTTAAAAGGTTACAGGTGGATAAACAGACTTCATTGTTCAGAGGCTTTCATTTAAAAGTGCCAGATACCATGTCAATAAAAATTTGCATGGAGTTTAGCCTTGGGAATTTAGTGACAAAATAATAAGGCTTGCCCTCCTTCCCTCCCTTCTGACTTGTCGCCCCTTCAGGTCCAGCTCTCTACTTTCCATGGGTTGGGTTCCTTCCCAGATGCCCAGAGGGCTCTACCTATGTGTGAGGCCTGAGTGAACTGTGTGTCCCTCACATTCCCCACATCTCCGTATCTTAAGAGGAAAGATATCCTTCTCTTCTGACTCCTGTAGGCAAACCCAGAGAAAGATTTTGAGGAGGTCACGTGCTTCCTCAGCCTGATCACTGGAACCACAGGGATGGGACCCTGTGACAGGCCAGATCTCCAGACTACTCCTGGGTCCAGAAAGGAAGAGCACAGAGTTTGGCAGCCTGACCTGTACCATACAGAACTTTATGGTGACAAGCAATTCCCTTAAGAAAGATGGGGCCGGCGTGCCAGCACAAACACGAGGAAGCCATGCTGAGTGGATATGAATGAAGCAGCATAATGGTTCCTCAGGGTCCTAAGAAAGATCACATGAGAGACAGACTGTCTCACTCCCACCATCACTCAGCCAAACACCTCAATGCAGCTGGGGGTTTGACTGACTTTACCAGTGTTCCCTGGCCACTAGTTTGTGTCATTTTAACAACCAGCCCCAAATAGCCATCCCCGCACAGAAATCCACAATTTTAGAAGGCAGGAAATCTATGTTTCTTCAGTTGCAATATCTACTTACTTCATAAGCCAAGGTTTTGCAAGTTTTCTAATTACAGTGGTTTACCCTTAAAACAAAAACAGAAACCCAATACCATAATTGCAGCAATTTCTTTTGGCAGCTCCCTATACCACCTACATCATCCATCATTTATCACCCACCTCAGTGCGGAGTGAACATTTGCAGGGCTAGCGTTTGCCTGCCAGTCCAGGCAACAAATCCAGTATCAAAGGTCACGCTAGCCTCTATTCTTCCTGCCCCTCCTCCCTGGATCTGTGGTCCCTGTTCCAATGGCTTCAGCATCACCTGGGAACTTATTTGAAATGCAAATTCTTGGACTCCATCCCAGACCTAGTAAGTCCCAGAGAGAAGGCAGCAGCAAGCTGTGTTTGAACAAGCTCTCCAGGTGCTTATGTTGCTGAAGCTGGTGGGATCCTGCCTTACACAATGCTCTACTGTCATCCTGACCAAAGAGTTCTGCACATGTGCTTTTTCACATGTTTTTTTCTGGTTTCCTGCTCACAAACTCCCCATCGTCTGCACAATAAATGAGCTATTCAGCTTAACCATTCAAAGACCTTGGCAATGTCATCTTCCAGACATTGCCTAGTAATAAGTTTAATGTTATACATCCAATCCATCCATCCTTCCGTCCATCCATCCATCCATCCTTATATCCATCTATCCATCTATTCACTCAGCATTTCTAATGAACCTAGCACTATGAAAAGTCCCTAGCATACATTGTATATCCATCTGCTCAGGTTGCCATAACAAAATACCATAGACTGAGTGGCTTAAACAAATGAAATGTATTTCTCATAGTCTTGAAGGTTGTGTGTCTAAGATCAAGGGGCTGGCTAGCTTAGTTTCTAATGGGGATTCTCTTTCTGGCTTGCAGATCACTGCCTGCCCACTGTCCTCACACAGTGGAAAGAGGGCAATCTCTGTCTCTTCCTCTTCTGGTAAAGTCACCAATCCCACCACACAGGCCCACCATCATGCCCTCATCTAACCCGAATTACCTCCCAACTGTTATCCCATTGCAGGTTAGATCTTCAGCACATGAATCTTGAAGAGACACAATGCACACCACAGCACGTTTTAGCAACCAGCCCCAAATAGCCATCTCTGAACAAAAATTCACAATTTTAGAAGGCAGGAAATCTGTGTTTCTTCCACTGTAGTATCGGCTTGCTTTATAAACCAAGGTTTTGCAAGTTTTCTAATTATAGCGGTTTACCCTTAAAGCATGAACAGCAATGTTGTTTCAGGTAAACCTCACACCAAGCTTGAGATGAGCAATGTTGAGTCCAGTGAGTGTGGAGGCAGTTGAAGTTTCAAGAAGCCGGGGAAGCCATATAAGACCGAAGTTAGTAGGTGGCGGTGCCAGAGTCCAGTCCTGCATGGGACACAATGCCACACAGCAGGCCTCCTGTGGGCAGTTCTGTTCTCTATACTAGTTTCCAGACTCATCTTGTGCTGTCCTTCCCGGACACTCACACACACCACTCCCCACTAAGTCATCTTCCCAGGTCCCTTCCGTTGTTTAAATGCGTTGGGGACCAGAAATCAAATCCATTGTCACCTGCTTCCCTGCCCAGAATGATTCTCTTTCTTTTCTCTCTCCTCTATCCTTCCTTCTTCCACTATCTCAGGACTCCTTCCTCCTCCAATTTGTCTTTGCTTACCCCAAACAGTGAGCAAACCTCCAAACTTCCTTACTAACTTCAATTCCGAAAGCTCAAGGGAGACCCCCAGGAACCACTAATAAGAACAAAGATGACTTAGTGTTTCAGCACATTTTGAGACTATCTGCCACATTGTAACTCTTATAGGCTTCCCCAGAAACCCCAAATCCTGTCTGGTGGCACAGAGTCAGGAAATTGAAACTCAGGCAAAATGCTTATTTGACCACTAATTTCAAATCTACCCCCTTTTTTTGAACCTTAGGGGTACAGATATCCTTGCTATCCAGAAGCAGAATCTTCCTATCTGTTGGTTATTTGGTGGGGGGTGGGGCAGTGGGGGGATGTTATTGCCACTAATCTGTATAGAAACATTTTTGAGAATTCCCAGGGCCCCCGATAATCTACCAAATCACACCAAATATTAATGTTCTACTTTTGGATAGAGGGTGAAGGGTGGGGGAATGTATAGTAAACCAGATGAGACAGTGATAGGAAAGGGAGAACTAGATGGAAGGTGCAGCCAGGTTAGGGAGGTAGTGATGGCTCGACTAAGGAATGGGCACTAGATTCTTGAAACAGGTACATAATGCTGTACCATACCCCTTAAGTCCCTCTACCATTCCCATGCCTGAGGTCAGGAGAAGGTACGGCTAGGGGCTGACAGCTGCATTATCCAAGGACAACCCTCTGGAGGTGGCAGGTGGGGGCTTCAGCCATAGCATTGCAAGCAGCAGCTGGAAAAAGGTATGAAGGACCCCATGGAGTCTGGTGCCCCCTTTCCTGTTATTCCAGGGAGATGCCAGGAGGTGAGGTCCTGGCACAGGTGAACCTAAGGCAGTAGAACTTGGAGCCAAGTCTGGGCTAAAAATGTAGGTTTGGGTCTTATCCAAATACAGGGGGTATTCACACCTGGGAGTGGGTGAGATCACCAAGACAGAGCAGGAAGGGTTCGGGGAGAGGGGCCCCGGAAGACAGGGGTTGGGAAAAATCTGACACAAGGGGATCTGTGTGCCTGGACCTGTTTAATTTGGCATCTCTGCTCGCTCGGGCGATAATTGCCACCCAGGTTGAAAGCAAGAGCCTCAGGGGGTTACAATAAAACTTGTCCCCAGGTCTCCAACATTCTTTAGAGACTGGAAAATAAAAATTCATGCCTCCACATAGCTGAGGTTCATTTTAACAGGTGTTCCTATGGGAGACACAGCGTCTTTCCCACTTATTTAACTGAGAGACCCTCACCAAATTCTTTCTGAGTCTCAACTTCTTCATCTATAAAAGGAAAATAGAAGTACTTATCTAAAAAACTGTTAAGACAGAATGATATATTACAAGGGATGTGCTTAGGAAGCTGCTGTGTCCTTAGAAAGCTCCCTATGTAGGACAGCCACATTTCATCAGGCACTGTGGCCAGTGGGACAGGGCAGAGGGCAGTATCTTTGGTCAGGTGATATCTTAGGGGGTCTCTAAAGTCACCTCTACAGTGCCAAAGAGCAGAAACTGTGGAGTCAAACTAAGTTCAAGTTCTGGCTGTGTTACAACTGACTCTAAGACCTTGTGCCTCAGTGTCCTCATCTGTAAAATGGGGATGTAAGTATCTATCAATCCTGGGTGTTGTTAAGCAGATAAAATAAATGAATGCATGTAATATGCTCAGAATGGTGCCTGCCATGGAAATGGGCACTCAAGAAATTCTTATTACAGGAGTTATTATCCCTTTGTTCCTCCCCCTGCTCTGACCTCACCACGCACACAATCCCATCCAGGGCGTTAGGATTCCCAAACACGACAGTCACCGGAGATGGTATGCTGGCTTAGAATAAGTTTGAATAGAGAAGAAAATAATTCCATGTTATTTCTGCACAGCCCCAGCTCAAACCTCTGTGTGCAGGAAACTATCTTTATCCAACAGGCTTTTGAGACGTTCTGTGCTGAGGGCTCTCACTGGGAGTCAAGCCTTGCTGCTCTTTTGTAGAGAATCCACATCAATGCCAGAGGCCATGTAACAAGTCAGTCTCTGAGCAACAGACAGAAGAAACACAACCCAAAGAAATAGCACAAAGCAGATGGAAGAAGCTTCTAGTCACGCCCCGCATGGCCTCTCAGGCCCTCTTCTCAGCTCTCGCAACTGCTCTGGAAGCCTCACTCAACTATTCACACTCAGCCTTCCACTCCAGTTTGGCTTTGGGGTCTTTGAAGCTCTAGTGTTCTTCCTTCCAGTTCTCCAGTCTTGTTTCTCTCCATCACATTTGACACTACAGCACAGACCTTGAAGTGGGGCCGGTAGGACTGACTCACTAGAGGACCATGTGGAGAGGGCCAACGAGCGAAGACACAGCTTCCTCAGCTGTGGGGCTATGATGGAGCAAGGCAAGGGGAAGGCAGCTGGGACCATAGTCCCAGTCACTCCTTCTGTCCCGGGGCAGTGCCTGCTTGACCTTCTGTCGGTGGCCCTCATAAACCAAATACACACCTGCCTCGGTTCACCCTTGCTTCGCAGCTCCTCTGCCTGGAGTGCCCGGCCCCACACTTGCCTTGGCTGGTCACCACTTCAAGTGTCTCCTCTTCTGAGAAGTCTTTGTCAATCAACTTATCCAAACAGCCTATTCTCCTCCCAGTTGTTCAAGCTTCAATCACTGGGGTTTGGTTATTTTTTATTGTTTTGCTTTTTATTTCTTTCACAGCATTTCCTATAATTTATGATCACTCAATTTGCTTCACTGATTTTTCAAATCACCCTTTCTAGAATCCAAGTTCCATGAAAATAGAGATAACCCAGAGACATCCCCAGGGTTGAGCACTTGGCAGTGCTCTCAATGAATAGTGATGGATGAATGAATGATCGCATTAAGTCTTCAGCTCGCTGAGAGCTGTGTGACCTTGGGAAAACCATTTAATCACTCTGGGCTTTTTCCTCTTTTAGAGAGCCTGGTGAAACTTGCTCTGACTTCTTCCTACGAGGACCAACCTCATAAAACCACCACAAAACACCTCAAAGTACAGAGCATCATTCAGCAACATCAGCTAAGCCTTATCAGCTGGAATTCTATAGAGGTTTAAACGGCACACAATGGCACATGTAACTCTGGAGTGGGGAACACATTTTGCTGGTATGTGCTCTCATTTCGCTTTTTCAAATTTTTTCCTTTTTTAAATAATTATTTAGTTAGAGGAAGGAAGTAGGCAGAAATGATGTTGAGCAGGCAGGCAGAGAGAAAAGAGGAGAAAGAAGCATCCATTTCTTAAGTTGCTCTTGTGGGTTGTTCCCCTCCTGTCCTGGACCTTGAACCTAGGTCCTTGAGCTTTACATGGACCATGTCATAGGAAGCCAGGGACTTAATCACTGAGCCACCAGGGTACACCAGCTTTTCAACCTTGAAACCACTCCTGCCCCAGGGTAATTTGAGAGGTGAGCACGAAAAGATGTAACCCCACAAATCAACACAAGTCTAGTGCTGGCCCTCACCTCCTGGCAGCTGGCAGAGAGGCTGTTTAAAGGGACAGCAGCTTTCTCTCAGGAAAAGGCTCGGTGTCCCCTGCTGCAGGTGTGGTTTGTCACAGTGCCATAGTTCTCACTTTGCTGTGTGTGCTGCTGTCTATAACCAAACAGCATGGCCTTTTCCAGGGAAGAGAAGGGTTTCGCTGCAGGGAATGAAGTCTCTCCCAGAAGAAAAAACTTTAGACGCCCCCCACCTCCCCTGTCACACTGGAGCTAGGCTGTTATTTAGCTGACAAAATGCTTGCACCTGGAGTCACAGGTCAGTCACATCCCATCACCCAGATGCATTCTGCATCCTGATTAGGGGAAATCCTCCTGCTGCCTTGTGGGGACAGATGGGGAGGGCAGGAGCAAGATTAGGATGGGCACTCTGTTCCAGCACTTGAAACAGCTCTCCTTTCGTCCCTAATCTGTTCCCCAGCCCACCGACCGCCTTTATCCATGGTTTGGAAAGATACGGCTGTTTTCAGGATTTAGTCATTGAACAGAAAATAAATGATCTGGAGATAGCCCTCATGTGCCCAGCTGGATGTCTCAGTTTTGTTCCATCCAAGCAGCACTGTCTGTCTAGCTCTATGCCAGTAGCTGCCAAAGTGGAAAGATCATGGCTGAGTACCATCGCTTTTCAGAATGTTCTGGAACAGTACTTTCAACAGAACTTTTTGCACTAACCAAATATTCTAGATCTTGCAGTTTGGTGGTAGCCACTAGCCCAGTGTGGAAATTGATCACGCTGAATGTTTCATTTAAATCTAAGTCAACGTGGCACAAACCTGCAGTAACAGGAGGGACTCTGTGGCTCTAGAGCAATCGTTTTTCAAACTTGAACATGGACAGGAATCACCTTCCTAAAATGCAGATTTAGAATTCACAGGTGTGGGTTGGGGCCTGTGATTCTCAAACTTAGTTGCATATTGGATGTCCCCGGGGAACCTGAAAAAAAAATACTGATGCCTGGGTCCTGCTCCTAGGAATTCCAGTATCAACAGTCAGGTGTGGTCTGACAAGGAGATGGTTACAAAGCTCCCCAGGGATTTTTAGTGGACAGCCAAAGCTGAGAACACCTACCCTACTCTGCAAAGGGCTAGTTAAAACAACCCCTCATCTCAGAGAACAGAGCATGAGATTATTACTGTTTGTAATCATCTCTGAAGTGGTCTTACTGGAATGCAGCCAAGGCTTTAGGGAGTTTAGAGAGATTTTTACCCATCCTGACTAGAAATGGAAAACAAAGTTTTTGACATTTAATCCAATTAGAGCAGATGTGGTCCGGGGGAGGGGGGCGGGCAGGGTAGGGATACAGTCCTGGGGAGTCTGAGAGAATCCCCCAGGAGAAGGATATTCAGCTGTGTCTGCCTGTTCCTCCCTAGCTTTCATCACTGTCACCCCAGGGCCCCTCAGGTATGACCTACCCTGTTCATCACACTAGGGACTGAAGGCCAGAGGTGTTCAGACTAGAGGCTCTGGAGTCAAAGTACCTGGGTTTGAATTCTAATTCTGCTGTTCATTAGGTCTGTGATTCAGGCAAGTTTCTTTAAACTACCTGAGCCTTGATTTTCTCTTCGAGAAAATGGGAGTATAGTCTAGTTACTTCCTCCCAGAGTTGTGAAGTTGGAGCGGTTCCACATGTCAGCTGTTATTATCCTCCTGTCATCATATCCCACTGTCTGTGCATGAATCCCACTGACCTCCTCACCCCAAGGACTTTGCACGTGTTAGTGTTTCTGTAGGGAATTATTCCCTTCTCCTGTGGGCTATGCTAACACCTCCTGATCTTTCCTCGATTGGCTTATCACTTCCTGAGAAGTCTTTCATCTCTAGTTCTTCTCTGCCCATGCTTAGTCACATTTGCTATGGTTCATTCACTCGATTAACATGGTTTGAGTGCCTACTGTGTATCAGGCACTGTTTTATGCTCTGAGAATCCTGAGGAGAACAAAAAATAATAAGAAAAAAATGCTTATTCTCATGAAACTTATTTTGGCATAGACTAACCATAAAAAAGAGAAAAAAAATTGAACAGACATGAGGGTGGCCAGGGAGATCCTTGATAAAGAGTGATAACTGCCAAGGCCTGGAGGAGGTATGAAGGGGGTCCTATAGATGCCCAAGGGAAAAGCATTCCTGGCAGAGGGAACTGCAAATGCAAAGAGAAAATGCAACGTCACGTTTTGTGAATCACTGTACTCATCTAACAGGTGATGTGAATGATAATCTCCACGGCAGGAGCTGGGATCTACACCTTTTTGTTCTTAGACCCAGCTACTTGGCATGCACATAGTAGACACTATTGCTGAGTGAATGCACTCATGGTATTCCAAGATTTCTGGAGAGTGTGTGGTGGGTTGGGGGGCAGAGCAGTCGTTATTATCACTGAAAAATCTGCTGCCCCTCTTGGTACTTCTCACCGGTTCCAAACAACTGTTGGGAGAAAAATCTCTTGAAATGGAGTGCTATTCTTTTTCTTTTTCACATTTCCTTTCAATGGTCTTCCTTCTTCCCAGCCAGAGGGATCCGTCACACTGCAGAGGGTTAGGGTTGTGTGGCAGGAATGCAGAGAGGGAAAAAGAGCTGACGCTCAGATTTTAAATCCCGAAATAGGCACTTGAAGCCCATTTCTGAGAATTCAATAGTTGTGAAAGGCGATGTTTCTGATGTTCAAAACTGTTGTGTGAAAGGAAAACATTTAATAGCTTTATAGAAAAAAAATGTTTTATTCCTTCAAATCAAAAGGCAAAGCCTTGAAGGAAGAGGGCATTTATCTACAAGAAATAGATTAAAAAGCAAGTAAACACTTCTGGGGGACCAGACTGGTTGGGAGGGAGGAGAGATGGGGTGGCTACTGAAGGTGGGGACCATGGGCTCTGGGGGCGGGGGGTGGGTTTGCTCAGAGCCGTGTCCTGGCCCCATGGAGCAGTCACCTCTTCAGTGAAGGCATAAAGCAGGTGTGGGCAGAGTGATGGGAACCAGCAAGGGAGACAGATACTCCCAAAGACAGGGACCTGGGCAGCACTGAGAGGGCTTCTGATGCCAGGAGGGCTGGTATCCAGGGGTCTGTATAAAGCTAGGCTGTAGCCTGAGCTGTAGGAAAGAACTGGGCAGAAATACTTCACCTCTTCTCTGAACACTCCACCCCGCCACTGTGCTTGACCCAAGCCCTTATTTTCTAGCAGGTACTCTGAGCAGTCACCCCTGCTCCGCACCCCCACCGTCCTCTTCCAAGCTAAGCCACAGCCACAATGAAATTCTTTACATTCTTAGATGCACGACAACAGCATCCCACCTCCAGGGCACTCCCTTTCCACTCAGGGTCTTCTCCAAAGTTGGGGGCCCCTCTGTCTACTGCATAAGAGGAGCCCAGGAGTGCGGAGGCAGTTGGAGCTCTCAGGGACATTTCTGGAAGCAGACAGACAAATCCCTCCACCCTGGACAGATCCTAGGGCATCTTGGATCCTTCTCAGAGGTCTTGGCAAAAGCTTTGGCTTTGAGAAGACACCTGTATGTTGGCTTTTCCTCCTTCTCGGCACCCTCAATCTGAAGTCCTGAGACCTGCTCTGCCACAGGTGGGGTTCTCTGAAGGCAGATGCCCATGAGAATTTGGGGTGCAGGTTGCTGCTTAGGAACATAATGCAAGTGAAAAGAAGGGGCAGGAGGCCAGCTCTGTCAGGAAGACCAGCTGAGCAGTGACGCAAGATCAGCACAGCGTTGGGCAGCTCAGAAGGGACCTTGGAGCAAGTCCTGAGTGTCCACTGTTGGCCAGATGCCCAGTCTGGGTGCACAGAAGACACCTGCAGACCCAAAAGTGTGGGCGTGACTCCCTCCCTCCTCCTCCGACCCCCCACCCTCTCCAGTGGAGGCAGACAGCTGGGCTCTTAGTAACCCCCTGAGGGGGCGCCAAATGGACACATCCCTGTTCACCATAACCTTTGGGAAAGCTGTAGTGTCCCATCCTGCTCTGGGGCTCTGCTTTGGAGGGAGCCCAAACAGATAATGAGTGAGGCATGCCGGGGTCCCTGTCTCAGGCACTGAGCAGGTGGAGATGGCAGAGAACAACCAGCAGGTCCATCCAACTAGCTCAGCTCGTCAGCAGCACTGGGGAGCCAGCAGAAGTCAGGGTCCACAGCTGTGCCTGTGGGCTGAGTTCTCCTCTCACTCCAGCACTACTGGCCCAAGTCTCAGGGCAAATCCACCAGACACCCAGGGAAAGTCTGCTTACCTCTCCTCAGGAGGCATGAACCAGAACTTGCTGGTGTTCCCTTCCAAAGGCCACCTGAGATAGAGGGAGGTACAATCTACCTTCATTTGGGGCTCATCGATTTCCATCACGGTCACTGCAGAAAGCTCACTTAGTGAGGGCCTGCCGTGGCTTCTGCTATCACTCTTTGCATCTATGATGATTGAATTTATTTACCAGATGAGGAAAATGTGACTCAGAGAGATTAAGTAATTTACTCAAAGCCACAGAGCTAAAGACCAACAGAGGGAGGATTAAGAGACTTTCTGGCTGCAAATTCCATGAAGCTGGCAGTTGAGGGCACCGACTCAGTAAATTCCCTGCCCACATATTCCCCCATGACAGCCCCTGGAAGAGACCAGGAGGCTGGGCAGGTGGCTTTTCCCAAGCTGGATTTCCAGTAGCTCCTGGTACACTGCCTGCCAGTCTCCAATCACACGGTAACAACCTGCCTTGTCCATCACTGCCTTTCCGTCTCTTGCCTCCTCTTAATTTCTCTCCATACCCTTCACAGTGAGCCATTGCAGAGGGTGATTTACAGCTTCCACTCTCATCTGCCTAGGGTTAAAAAAAAAAAAAAAGTAGATTTAAATTGGTTGGAGCCTCCAGGAACCTGCCTCTGACTTCAGCCGGTTTACCAGTGATGCATCATGCTGTGTTCTAATGGCTTCATAATGCGCAACTTAATCTGCCATTAAACCTCTCTGGAGACCGCCCCGCCCCCCACCCCGCCCCTCCACGCCGTGGCCGGCCATCTGCTTGCTGAATCATGGTGGCCTCCAGGTGGCGCTCTCTCGAGACTGGCGAGGGCCCTACCGGGAAGGGCTTTTCCTTTTTCTAGGGTCACAAATTCAAATGCTGCCAGCCGGAGGGCTAGGTCTGAGGGGTAACACAGAGAGCAAAATCAGGAGTGTGCGGGACAATCTGGTGACCTGTCTAGAAGGGCTGCCCCAGCTCAGCTCTCATCACCCCCTCCCCTCAGATTGTTGAATTGAAGGATCTGGGCCTGTTTCTTGACACAAGCCAGGAACACAAAATTTTATGTATAATCTCTTCCTCCTTAAAATGTCAGTATCTATTTTAAAACGTTTCTTTCAACACCAGGCAGGCCAAATAAAACATGGCAGCTAGGGTCCCGGCCATGAACTCTGTCTCAGGGAGACCCAGAGACTTCCCACTGAGTCTTTGCTTTCCCCAGAGAGTTCCTATAGCTCTGCTCAGCATGGATGAAAAATAATAAGTCCTTCACTTCTCTATCCAATTAGCATCTGCTACAAATTCCTTTCCTCTCCCCCTGGGGGAAAAAAAACAAACAGAAAAATCCTGCCCTGTTTTGATTTGGATCAAACCTGCGACTTGTGACCTATTTGAGGCACAATGGGGACTGAGTTCTGGATACCAGCACTTGGCCCTGCCTCGGACTGAGCGAGCGCCTTGACACTCGTCCTGAGCGCCAAGCCACAGCCGCCACAAGTCATGGATATTTCCCTGGCAGGCTCGCCTGAAAGGGTGCCACGCAGGGGCAAAGCAGGATTTGGAACCAGGGAGAGCCAGCCTGCGGCATGGCTGGGTTGAAGGCTCATAGCCATGGTAACTTGTGACTTCCAGAAGCATCCCCACCCTTTGGAAACCTCTTCTATGGGGCCAGAGAGTTTCTTTCAGTTTGTCCACTAGGGTCTTATCAACATCAAGGTGAGATCCTCCCTTGAAGTCAGGAAAAGGTGCCACTCTTGAGAAACAGTAGAGCATGTGACCCTGGAACCCAGCTGTGGCAGCCCTGCTCTCAGGATCTGAGCGAACTGGGACAGACACTGTCAGGGTGAGGGGACATTCCCCAGTGCCCCTGAGGTTCTTCCCAGATGGTCCAGCACACGCATTAACATCAGACAGATGAGCAGCAGAAAAGACCCACGGAATGGCATGCATGTGCGAACTTTACGGGGCTGTAAATCCTAAGGTAAAAGAGACAGACTGAGGGTCTATATCCGGTGCTGAGGAATGAGGGGTAAGGCCTGGGGTGTCAAGGCGGGGCTGACTTCATATGACAAAACCTTGCCTCTAAATGTTTGTCTTGCATTTGATAGGTTAAAGAAAGTATTTCTGGAAATGATTCTATTTCTAATTCATCTTTATTTTTTAAGATAAGGGCAACAGCCTCTCTTGAGACCCTAAGACCGCGATTAACTTTTATCTCCACATACCTCGGTGACACATTGGAAACAGCGTGCTCCGGGCATCTTAGAAAAAGTCTATGTGAACCTTTTTGGGGGGAGACTGGTCTTACAAGACTAAATCCCTCTGCACCTCAGTTTTCTTCTCTGTAAATTGGAGATAATAGGTGAACTGACCTTGAAGGAGAAGACTGACTGACTTAGCGTGTTTCACATCTACTGTGTTCCTGGCACATAGTGAGTTCTCTGTGTTTGGTTTAACAGCAACAAAAATAATAATGTGGTGCCTTTGCTCTGATAGAGGGTCCTGAGTCTTCTGTGAGATACAGATGAGCTCTCACCAGGATGCCAGATTCCCAGCTTTATTCACAGTCTCTCCCCTCCATCGAAATTCTACCCAACTTTCAAAGCCCACCTCTATTATCACCTTCTCCTCCACACCAGATGCAATTATCTTCACCCTCCTCTTAACTCACCCTCACTTTATGGGCATTTATACTAAGAGCACTTACGTAATTTGCCTGAGACCAACTATGTGTGGATATGCCTTATCTCCCTGCAGAGAATGACCTCATCTTATTCCTTTTATGTCTTGACATGATAGGTGTGAAGTCAATATTTGCTAAAGATATGTTAAGTGAATATATGAACTCGATTCCCTGAAATAACTAGGGCGATTCAGCCATAGTAAGTCTGTCTGAGACTTGAGAGTTAAGAGCTCTCCGACTGCATTCAGCTCAGCCGAGCTCTGAACCTCTAAACAACAATGGCAGCATTTACTGAGTGCCAAACACTGTTCTAAACTATTTGCGCTTAATATTTTCTGGAATTTCCACAGCTGTCTTGGGCGATCCATATCCTCCCACCTGTCCAGGTGAGGACGCTGTAGTTTGAATGACTGGGGTAACATGACTAGAGACCAGCACCAAGGCAGTGTCAGAGGAGGGATTTGAACCAGGTATCTGGGTTCATACAGAAGCAGATGCTGAAATAAATATTTGGGTTGAAATAGTTCATTCGGTAGGTGGTCCCATTTTTATCCCTACGGGCAACTGAGGCTCAATTTCCCTGGGGACTGCAGGGAGACAACGTAAAACCTGGTCCAGAGTCCTCCAGGCAGGCTGACAAAGTTGGGGTGCTGTTCTCGAGGGCTCACCCTGCATATTCAGTCTGGGCCATGTGTGAGCTGAGCATACGCCTGTGGCCAGAGAAAGCCCCGGAGAGCTGTCTCCATAAGGCCATGGTGAGTGCCAGGGGATGGGAGGAGTCATCTTGTACACTTGTCATTCTTCTTTCTACCAGTCCCCAATCCAGTTCTGCAAGCTCACAGGCTCAGAAAACCCCGGTTCTCTGATGCTCTTGTCTGGATGGCAGATGCCTCCTCTAGGGGCATTTTAACCGTTTTTCAGTATTCCCATGATTTATTCTGTCACCTCAGTGTCCATCTTTGCTTATACTTCTTAAAACCGACTGCCTAACCAATGTAAATCCAGAGGAGGAACCGTTTCACATTGTAGAAGAAGGAAGCAAAGCTTGGAAGTTTCAAATGTCTTGCTGGGAGTCACATGATGACTGGGGACAGAACAGCAGCTCTCTAGTATGCCTCCACGTCCAGAGTCAGAAATGAAGTTTTTATCTGTTTGTGTATTTATTTGGGTGGAAACAGTGACCTTGTGGCCAGCCTCTTTGGTGAAATTGGTAAAATACAAGACATCTAGGTCAACTGGAATCTTTTAGAGAAGTGCTGACACCGGCCGAGAAGCAGAGACTCACTTCTTTCCCCTCCTGTGTCCCCAGAAAGCCTGCTGCACACAGCCTGGGCCTCAAGTGAGAAACAAGACTTGAGAAGCTGACGGACCTGGTTTCAAATCCCGATTTGGTCAGCGGTGAGGACCTTGCGTTGAGTTATTAAATCTTTCTGAGGTTCGTCTTTCTCACTAGAAATAATTGGATATAAGCAAGTAATGCCTGCCTCTTAGAGTTGCTGGGGCACTAAATAAGCAGGTGCTCGCAGTGGCTCGCACAGACCGGGGACATGTTTAGCGACAACTCCGGGATCTTTTGCAGAATATGCAGAGCAGTCACTGGAAGAGTTTGGGGTGCTGAGGACTAGCCCTGCCCGCACAGCTTTGTTTCTGAGTTTTAAAGAAAGGGACTCTCTACCATATAGAAGGAAGTTTATCAACTATTTATTAACAAATGGATAAAACAGACGACCTATTTGAAACTATCCCTTGGCATGAAAGGTTCATTCTTGTCAGCATTCAATATATTTACCTAATGATTTTCCTAACGTCTACAAATGTCTCTGGATTCTTACACCCTGTCATGAAAATTTGCGCCATGTCTCTACAAGATTTGAGCCAATCCATATATTGAAAATAAATTAATTTCACCAGTGAGATCAGGCTGGTCAAAGATCAATACACACACATACACACACACACAGACACACACAGACACACACAGACACACACATACACACACACACACACACACACACACTCCTGTCTGACATTGAGTCCTTAATTAACGAAGCTCTGGTTGTTACTCTGGATGTGGAAACAACAGGCCTTACAGCAGCCACTCTGGAATGGACTGCCCTGGTCTCCCCTGGACCATCATTCTTGATTAGGCTGCTCTTAGTATCACTGACTTACAGGTTCAGCAAACTCACAATCTCACAGTAGCCACGCTGAAAGCCTATACAGAAAATCAGACATCATGAGCCTGGCTTGCACTTGGCTTAGTTTTAGTAATGAGACAGGACTATCCCACATCACTGCTCCACCTCTTGGTCAGCTCTGCCCCTCCGGCAGGATTCATTTTCAAGAGGAGAAGACTACATTTCTGAAAAAGACTAAGAGATTGTCTAATCTCCACCCAATTAGTAGTAGCAAAGGGTAAGATCCAGGAGCTGTGTATTTGCTAAGTGGCATGCTTAGGAATAAGAGGAGCAGTGGTGCTACAAGACGCTGCCTGGACCCCCCTGTAAGAACGAGGCACTCGGCCACCCTGGTAGAGTAGCGGTTGGGCCTGTGCCTCTGGTAGAGCATGATCCGCATACATCACGAGGACCCAGGTTTGTGTTCTGGGCCTGGGTGGAAACACCAATGTGAACAGCTAAATAAAAATAAAATAAAAGTGCTTCTTCTTTCTCTTTCTTCCTGCCTGCCCACCTACTTGCCTTTGTTCCTGCCTGAACCTCTCCTGTAAGCACAAAAATGAGGCACTTATGCTCCAGCTGCCGAGAGGGTTGCCCTGACCAAGGCCATGCCCTTCCCGGGGGCTGTGTCCAATGTCTGATTGACATGGGGCATAAAGTCTCCTGTCCACCCAGCAATGACGCAGAGGACTCTGAAGGCCACTGCCAGCACCATCGCCCAGCAGGTAGCTGAGAACTTCTATGACTGCCAGGCGGCTGTACTTACTACTCTGTCCAAGTCACCTCCGCCCCCACCTCCAGCCGGCACGATCTTGCCTCCTGCTCACAGCCTCCACCTCAGAGTCTGCTTGCCTGGGGAACCCAAGGTGCAAAAGGAGACAGGGGGAACTGAGCAGCAGCATCATTTATCTGGTTCAGATTTCAGATCTGGACTCCTGAAGGGAGTGAGGAGACAGCCCTTGAAGGCAGGGGTCAGCACACAGAGGCAGGGACTTGAGCTTCCTCAGCCTCCTCCAATCAGCAGCTGGGGGAGCCAGATACAAACATCACAGCAACCTTGTCCCGGGAATCTCGCCTTGCTCAGGCTTCTTTACAAATGTCTTTTGAGAAACTAGGTGTTCAACAGCAAGCTTAGGTGGTAGATGGCATCAGCGCTGCTCAGAGAGACAAGCAGGACAGGATTGAGCCTCACAGATCCACTGGTTCAAGCCTATCACCATCAGATGAGGAAACCAAGGCACAGAAATGGGTAAAAGCAAGTGCAGGGTTGAGACAAAACCCCAGCTCTGTCCTGAATAGTCTGATTTACCCAAGTCCTTTATGAGGGAGGCAGAGAGGGGGAGGGGGATTAAGGGAGGGATAACAGCAAAGAATTTTACACACAATCCCACAGACCTGGGACAAAGGCTTCCTCATGATAACAATGACCACCTTTTTGAGCATTACAATGTGACAAGAGTCATGTTAAGTACCTGGGCTTGTATAATCATAATCTCATTGAATTCTCACAACAAACCATAAATGTGGGTATTGCTATTATCCACTATTACAAGGGAATCATCAGACCTGACAGGTGAAGTCCCTTACTCAGGGATACCCCATCAACAATATCAGGTCAGTGTCACTTAGTCACGTCCTCTCAGCCCAGTGAAACTTACCCTGTGTAATCCAGTGTAACCCTAGTTTTTTCCTGTCCCCTCGGCCTTTCTTTCCTTTCACTCCTTTCAAAACATGAGAGAGGGAAATTTTCCTACAAATGAATGTTTAGGACACTGGCAGCCTGGAAAAATGGAAAGCACATGAGATTAGAAGGTCCTGGATTCAGGTCCTGACTTCTCGACTCTGTCCCCTCTGAGCCTCCATTTTCTCACTGACAAAATGATAAGTAGACAGTCTGTGACAATAAGCCCTTTTTTCCTGCCAGAGCAAAAGTCTTGGTCCCTAGTTGGAACCTTTCAGGCACTTCTGTTCTGGTAAGTCCTCACCCATGGAATTAGGGGTAAGGCTGGTCTTAGGGCGCATAATTGCAGCAAGAGGAAGGATGAAGAAAGGAGCAGGAAGCTGATATTCAAAATATTCAGCTTGCCAATGGCTGATGTCCTGGTGCCATTGTTCCATTCTGTACAATGAGAATGGAGATAACAGCATCCTGGGAGTTAATGTGAGACCTGGATGCAACTAATACATGGGAAGCACCCAAACCAGTACCTGGCACATCACAAATGATCAATGAATAAGCGATTAGTAGCATCAAGAGACCAGTAGCTTATGAGTTCCCAAGAGTCACCATTGAATCATGCCAAGAAGTAGAGAAACAAGTTATAACCTGAAGAAACTAGAGTAGTGGTTCTCAAATTTCAGCCTGTACCAGAATAACTTGGAGGCAGGGTCACTTCATGGCTGGATCTCCTGTGCCTCCACAGGACCCCAAGCCAAGAGGGCTCTCTATGTTTGAGTCAATGCTGTGCTGTCACCATCTTGAAATTTCTAATATGTTCTATACAGTGGGCCCTGGGTTTTCATTTGGCCCTGGTCCCACAAATCATGGAGCCAGTCTTGTCAGGAGAACTTATTAGTACACAGATAACTGGGTCCACCACCAGAATTTTTGATTCAGTAGGTTTGGGAAGCAGCCCCCCAATTTCGTGATCCTGAAAAGTTCCCAGGTTATGTGGGTGCTTCTGATCTATGTCTCACATAAGTGAGAAGTGCTGATGGAGACAGCGGCCGTGAGGTCAGGTTGTTAGGATCACAGCAATGCGTCTAGGCTCCATTGCCAGGCAGTGGAGTGGGACTGTTGAAAGTGTTCCCATTCGGTTTTCTAAAAAATCCAGCAGGACTGGGAAGCACTGGGTGCCAGCAGAGAATCCTGGCATTCTCTCAGGAAAAGAACCCCATGTAGGCTTTATTTAGTTACCCACACCAACACTCAGCTCCCACCCTAGACACAGTCCTGGGGAACCTCCCCTCATATGATGCTCATCCTGGGTCAAATGTGGGAAAACTGTTTAGAGAGGTATTTTTCCATCTTTACTGTGCATTGGAAACACCTGGGATCTCGCTGGCAGCTGATTTGGATTCAGTGAGTCCTGAACAGGACCCTGGAGTTTACATTTCTTCCCAGCAACCTGAGAATGCTGATGCTGCCAGTCCATGGACTTCACTGAGTGATCTAGGTCTAGGCTAGAGAAACAAGAAGGTGATGGGTGGCTAAAATGTCGGTGAAGCAATCCCCCGTTGTCAAGTCTAAGATGTGGGGAAAAAGACATTGTGCCCTGGCTTCTTCTGTTGGTGCCTAAACTCTTGATGAAGTCATGTGGTAGAATTTGCTCTCAAAGGGGAGCCTGAGAAGTTCCCTCAGGATGTTCTACTCATTCTACCAATAAGGAACCCAGCAACATCTGTGGGGCTTGGTGCTGGTACTCACTCCCCAGAGGGGCTCTTTTGCTCTACTCATCTGAGTTTGGTGTCCTGAGCCCAATTTCCATGTGGAAGCTTGGAGAAACTTCCTCACTCCAACAAGCAATTCTCAGACACCAGGAAGGTACCCAGGAATTCACCTCAGGTCTGACATGATCTACATGAAGGTAGATCAAATTCACTGGCTCAGCCTCCCAAGACCACCCTCCGCTTCAGACCCCAGTCAGAAGTGCAGGCAGTTGCCCGTGCTTCGGAATAACTGCTTACGGATTGGAGGTCCCCACAACCTCCTCCTGAGACCTCAGTTGAGTCACAAGCCCAGGCACTTCTAACCCACTGCCTATAAATCAGAGGTTCTCAGGAGCCCCCCTAAGTTTGCATTAATTTACTAGAACAGCTCCAAGGACTCAGGGAGCTTATTTACTCACTAGATGAGCAATTTATTACAAAGGCTCTAGCTCAGGAACAATAAGTGGAAGAGATGCCTAAGGAGAAGTATGGAGAAAGTGCAGAGCTTCCCTGCCTCCTCTTGGGCCACTGTCTCTGAATCGCCACATGTCCACTACCTAGGAGCTCTCTGAAGTCCCACCCTTTGGAGGTAAGGGAGAGGAGCTTCTGTAAGCCTGACTACATAGGCATAGTTGATGGACTCATTGGCCAATGGCAATAGCTTCAACCCCTATACACTCCCCTCCCCTCCCTGGAGGTCTGGTGATGGAACTGGAAGTTGCAATCTTCTAATTACATGGTTAGTTCTCCTGGCAATTAGCCCCCATCCTTAGATGCTTTCCCATACTCATTTCATTCACATATTGAGACACCTTTATCACACTCAACATTCAGGAAATTCTAAGACTTCTGGGAATTGTGAGCCAGGAACTGTGGAAGAAGATTAAATATATATGAGAAACATATTTTGGTCATCTGAATGATTAAACATATATTTCTTACAAGCCACAGTATCACATCATCAAAACCATGGCTTCTGTCCCTGCTCAGCATTTGCTGATTGTGACACACAGCTCTCCTCCCTGAGCCCCCCTCTTCTCGGTGGTGAGATGCCTCCTTGTCTACTCATGGTGCTTCCAGACATCACACATGAAAGGCCACTTGACAGCAAAATTCCACACCAAATACCACCTCTGTTCCTTCTGCAGAGTGACAGATCCCAAGGTCACCTCTTGACACTTCTTTCACACCTTCCAGATGTAGCGTGCTTCCAGAACCCTTTCCCCTCAACCAATTCTCCCATTTTTATTGAGCTGCCCAGGATCCTATCAGCTGGACAGACTGAAAACAGGGAGGGAAGAGGGCAAGGATGGATGGCCAGTGGCACAGTACTTGGCTCTTTACGAGATCTCTCCAGAATGTGGGAAACTAGAAGGGTTTTCCCACAAGCGTGTCAGTGAGGATCCAGGCTGGGAGTGATATGATGTTGGAACAGGTCATCTTTGAGTCTCCTAGAGCTATAAACCAGCCCACTCCTGTAGGGAAACTGAGGCTCCAGTGTCGATGAAGCGTCTTTCAGTTACAGGGAACAGAAAACAGTTCCAAGGACGCCTGAAGCATAGCCTAAGCAAGAGCTGATGTTCGGCAGTTGAAATGACAAGCACCATCCCACCTGTCGGCAGAAGCGTCACCGGCAAACCTCCTTTGCCAGAGCACTGTCATAAATTAATCTTTAATTTCCACCACTGGGTCTGCGGCGCAGCTCATCATGACCACTAATTGCTATGACAAGCTTCTCCCTTTTCTTTTTATGTTTCCATATTAGCCTACTTAGTATGCTTTGTGTCTGTTTATTTTATAGCCGGAAATACTTTTAATAGCCTAATAAATTGAAAATGGACTTTACTACCATCTGACTTCACCAGAGTTTTACAACCATTCAATTAATGGTATCAGTAATCTTCCTTCATAATTAGGTGGTTAGTAGCTTTGTCAGGCACTGCTGTTAGTAAATTAGTAGTCAGCATCCACCTAATCGGATTTTGGGGGGCTCTACATGGGAAACTCGCAAGCTTGGGGGCTGCCAGGATGGAGTGCCATGAAAGAGGCTGTAAATACCGCCTGCAAATATATGGTTTATTATGGTGATCACGAGCATTTGTAGCCTACATAAATCTGACCAATCCTGCTGCAGAGGAGAAATGGTTTTCCCTGGTTGCTAGGAAGTGGTGCTAGTCCCTGGGTCTCACATGCTTCGCTGACTTCTGATGGGGCCTCTTCAGGAGGGGCCTCTTCAGGAGGGGACCACAGCTGTTAGCCACCCCAGAGTGCAGGCAGAGCCCATGAAATCCAATCCCCTGGGGCATGCACCCAAGTGGGAGGACCCACGGAGATAACTCCTGAGTGAGAACTGTGCATAAAAGGGAAATGGAGGATGAAGTCTGAACGTGCAGCAGTGATGAGCCCAAGGCTGATTTTTAGTGTCTGAAAACAATCACAGTCTCATATGCCTGAGAATCTCTGCCAACTGTCAGACTTTGAAAAGAGACAGATTGTTTAAGAACATAAGAAACTGGCAACTGGTAACATAGAACCCAAGTGGTCCTATTTCTATGTCTACAGCAACAAAATCCCCCAAATATTTCAATATTTAACACAAAAAAAGTAAATTTCTTTAGATAGAATCAGGCTATGAACATGTAATATATACTGATATTTATTTATAGTGAGGTACACTTGAACCTAATCTTATAATGCAATGTTCTTTCGATTAAAAAATCAATATCAAAAACGTCTCTAAAAATGTAAGTTCCTTTTAAAAAAAATATATTGGCACACCCAGGTGGAGTAGTGGTTGGGTCTGCCGCCTCTAGCTGGGCATAATCCTCATACATCTCAAGGACCCAGGTTCACGCATCACAAGGGATGCAGGTTGGGGGGAACAGCCAAGCTATGGAACAAACTAAATAGATAAAGTGCTTCTTCTTCCTCTTACTTCTAACCTACCAGCCTCTGTTTACCTTCATTCCTGCCTGCATCTTTCTCTACAAAATACATACATAAATACAAACACATATAAATATACATACATGTTCCCTATTAGAAAAAACACAGCAACCCAAATTATACTAAACTCTAACTGAAAAAGCCTAGAGACTTTAATTTCATAACCTAGGTACATCTGAATGAAACTTCAGTAAATTATCCAACTAGACTGCAGACTCTCGTGAACATCAGAGAGTGGGTTGTAAACACTGAAAAATGCTGTAATTCCATTTAAAGTATCTCTATATATGTCCACGTTCTAAAACTTCTGAATGCTGACAAAATGTGCAGTTGGACTCATTTGTAGGTTCCTGAGATATCCAGAGGCCCTCAGGAGGGTTTTGAAGACAGGGTGTGTGAGAACAAAGAAAAGCAGAGAGACTTCTCTGAACTGAGGCAGAGTGATGGCCCAGCTCAACCAGGAATTCAGGAAGGCAGAAGGAAATGAGAGCTGAGCTATGGGACTTGCCTACATCCAGCTGTGTGGCCCTTGGCAACTTCTTGACCTCTCTGGTCTCTTCCCTCCCTCATAGAAAGTGGGTAGTAATTCTTCTCTGAATGGTGAAGGGTTGTGAGGATTAAGGGGGCTCATGAATGTAAAGCTAGGGCAGGGCTGCAATAAATGTTAGCTCACTTTCTCCTTCCCTTCTCTAAAATGCCCTGCCCAGATTCCACTCCTTTCCTTTCCATGAGCCAAATGCCAGATTCTGCAGAGCACTTCAAAATCAGGCCCTATTCTCAAGACATTTTCAGTCTACTGGAGTTTTTCCTGCCTGAAAAATATCATAGTTGGAGGAGATGTGGTCTTTTCTCAATCCTGTTTGAATCTATAAAACTTGGGTCACATGGGCATCCCTTAAACTTCCTTGAAAAGGTATACTTAGGATGCAACTAAAGTCAATCTGAAGGCAGAAAACAATTCAGAGGCTCAAGGGATTTAAAAGAAAGACTTAAATTGTGAGTGGTTTGCTGGTGTTAAAATAAGGATCACATTGGTGGAAACAACTTTTTCCATCAGTAGGAGACTGTTCCCCTAAGAGTTAAGGAAAAATCACTCTCCCATCTCTGTATCAAACGTCCTGTTCATGTGTCACAAGAAAGGTCAGATAGGTGCAAGGGGGTCGGTAGTACGGAGAGGTGGATACCAAGTGCTTTGTAAACCACTTGAGGGCTTAGACTTTATCCTGAGAGTCATAGAAAAGCATTAAGGAGTGTGAGGGGACATGAGTCACGTCAGAAGATGCAACAGAGAGGCGTGCAAGGACTGAGCTGGGCAAAGAACTGAGACTGAAGATAGGAGGAAATGCTCCAGAGACTTCTTTTATAGGGTGCTTGCTGCAGGCTGGGTGGCAGCTGAAAGCCCCCGGACAAGAGTGACAGCTTAGCACTGGGAGTGAATAGTCTGTAAACCCTAACGGGTACTCAGCTGAACTGAAGAGTGAGGCTGTAGACTAGTAATTTATGTACCTGTTTGAACCCTGGACTTGCAAATAAATTTAGCTTCTGGCCAACAGCCTGAGCACGTGCGGCTGGGCTGGAGAACTGCCAGGGAGGACAACCAAGTGGAAATTGAGAACAGATGACATTTTCTCTTTGGAGAGAATTCACCACCCACCACTACCATTCTTTCCCACCCCCAGCCCCCACCCCACCCAGCCCTGGGGAGCTGATATCCTGCAAGAGGGTTTTTTCTCCCTTCCCAAGCTCCTTTGTTTTCTTCTCAGGTCACATTTACAAACTGTGACCTTGGGCAGATTAATCTCCATTTCTTCCACTGTAAAAAGGACGTGACACAACATTCTAACATTTAAAGACTGAACTCAATATATATAAACATTTAGAACATACCTGGCACTTCATGAGCCCTCAGGGTTACTGCTGTTCATGGTCACCTGCTTTAACAATGATCATTACCTAGTCTTCATTCATTCACCAGTCATTTGGAGCCCACCTTCAGTGGGTCAGATGCAAAGGATACAGACATAAATATACAACAGATCTGTACTCCAAGAGTTTACCAGTATTTGCATTTTGTAAAGGAAAGGTGCAGGGAGTAATGAAGGTGAATAGGCAGAAAAGAGAGAGGAAGAAGACTTTTTTCCATTGTTTTTTTGTTTGTTTTAATGTTTATCTTGATTGTTCCTGCTGGCCCTAGAATGTGAACCTGGGTCCCAGGGATATATGTGGACTTCTCCCACCCTAAGGCAGCCAACTCCAACTGATTCACCTAATATTTGCATTCTAAACTGGAGTTTTAAGTAATTTAACCCAGAAGCAGCAGAGAAATGTGAGCATTTCTTGGAGAAGTCATGGAATGTTTTGCATAAGGAAACATTTAGACAGACCATCGCTGCTTTTTTGTTCCCCCAAATGCCAGGTAGTTCACTTTATCTCCCCACAGCCCAATGAAGTAGAAACTATTATTACCCCCATATATATATATATATATATATATATATATATATATATATATATATATATAAAATACTGGTCCTACTTTCCCAACTAACAGTTATACAATTAATAAGGACAGAGGAGGATATGAACCGATCAGCTTCATAGTTCAGCCTCTAAACAACTGTGTGCTGTATGGTGGGTAGTAAGACGCGGCGCCTAGGCAAGCAGGACCTGGCACGCATTGCAGCAAGACTCATTAAGGGAGGCGTTTTTGAGAGCAGGGACTAAGACAAATGGGAGAGGGTCAGTCAGGGAAAAATGGTAACACTCTCCATAAGTTTAATGGTTTCTGTCCAGAGGCCAGACGTCAATTAATTTCTCACGGTACATGCCCACCGCACAGCCAGCAGCCATCTGCTGCTCTGCCTCTCCAGGGCTTGCAGTTCAGATGTCACTGAAGACTTTTGATTGTCCCTGGAAACTTTACAGCACAAGTACACCATCTCATCAAATACCAGAGGGATGACATGTTCTCCCTACAACCACTAGGTAGCTCTGACTGCAGGATGACAACCATGGACGGAAGCAAGGTAATTCAGAGCTTAGACTCAGGGTTCCTGTTGGTCACAATTAGAAGCAGTCTCACCTTCCTCAGGGCACTTAGAAATGTGTGGGTGGGACCCTTTTGGTGGTCCCAGTGACTGGGAGTCCCCTTGGCATTAGTGGGCATGGGCCAGGCTTGCTCAACATCCTACAAGGCATGTGATAGGCTCACCCAAATAATTATCCCATCCCATATAGCCTTAGCAACCTGACTGAGAAACACAGCAGGCATTTCCAGGTCAGGACCCGCCATAGTCACTATCCATGGCCATGGGACTGTGTTGACCAGATGAACCTGGCTCTGATGGGAAAGCTGTGGTTGATGCTTAGCTTCCCCATGAATCCTGCTTTCCATTTTCCAGTTAGAGTGACAACTTCTCCTCTTAGACTGGGTGGCTTAAACAAAAGTAAGTTCTGGAAGCCGAAAAGTCCAAGGTCAAGCATCTGCTTCATTTCCTGGTGAAGGCTGTCTTCATGGCTTATAGATAGCTGTCACCATGTTGTGTGCTCTGTGACTTCTTAGTGCAGGTGCAGAGTGAACGAGCAAGCTGTGTGTCTTCCTCTAAGGACACTAATCCCATCATGAGGGCCCCACCCTCATGATCTCATCTATCCCCCTTCCTCCCTAAGGCCCCAGAAACAAATATCATCATATTGGTGGGGTAGGGCTTCAACAAATGCGTGTGTGTGTGTGTGTGTGTGTGTGTGTGTGTGTGTGTGTGTGAGAGAGAGAGAGAGAGAGAGAGAGAGAGAGAGAGAGAGAGAGAGAGAACACTGGGGTGTGTACATTCAGTCTGCCTCCATGGGAGGTCTGTTTAAAGGTATTTAAATTCAACAGAAAGAGCAAATTACTCCAAGCCTTTTTCCTCCTAAGTCTAGAGCTGAAGCTAAAGAGCATGTAATCACAGGTCTCAGCCACAAAACCAAATCTGGGCATTTTAGGAGAGAAGCACTAATGGCAGAATAGTTGAGCTCAGAGGGTTTTCAACAACAAAAGGAATGCAATGCTGGTGAAAATTCCAATCATTTTTCAGTACACAATTGTGGCGTGACTACTCAGTCCTGAGATGCTCAGTTACTTTAAAATTATTGAAAAACAACAAAAAATAAATGTAAGGGCTGTAGCAATGGGATTCCACAAAGTTTTCACTTGAGAAGAATGGGGTTTGGGAAAGGGCACTTTCGAAATCTGTGGCTAGTGATGTCTTTTGACGGTCCCGGCTATGCAGTGCCAGATGAGAGCAGGGACCATTCCTGTAGATGAGCCTTGACAAGGAAATACGAGATTCTACGCTATAAGAAACAGTTCCTTTCTCTTTTTAAGACCCGTGGACCAAGACCCTACATTAATATCCTTGGAATGTCTAGTCATTTTCTGTTGCTTTAAAATGCTGGAACCCCCATTCAAACTTGCTTCATCAAGAAATAAAATTAATCCATCTATGTCATCCGAAAACCCAGAAGTACTTTGACTTCAGGAGCAGCAGGATCCAGATGCTTCAATAATGTCATCAGAGGGTATCAGTCCCTCTCTGCCTCTCTCCAGCCCTTCACTTTGATCTCATATACACTGGCTTTCTTTTCGGGGAGCTGGCCCATTGGCAGGCAAAATGGCAGCTGGTCACCCCAGCTTGGAAGTGTGCAATCTGAGTGATGCCAGGGGCCAGCAGATTCTTCCAGATGGTGCCAGCAGAAGTTCCAGAAAGAAACGTGACAGGCCCAACTTGGGTTAGGGTCCCAAACCCATCACTGTTGCCAGGAGGTAACAGGGCCTGGGTCATGAGAGGTCCTTGGGTCATTACCACCTGAACCTCACAACCTGAAAATGGAGTTTGGGGCAGATGCTGCCAGAGCCCTAACCATAAGGATGGTACTTATCATTCCTCCACCGCTAGCGCTCTGGTGGCAGCACTGTGACCTGGATACTGCCACCAGAGAGGAGACCGTGCTCCACCATGCATGGGGTAGGGGAAAGGTCAGGGAACTGACACCTCCCAGGAGCACCCCTCTACCAAAGGCACCTGCGAACTGGTGGAAAACATCACAGTCTCCCCACCATCCTCCACAGGTAGGACAGCTCAGCAGTGGGCTCCCCACTGTCTCCCAGAGGTTCCCACAAGGACTGAGCTCTAGGTGCCCACAATGGCGATCTTAACCTACCATCTACTGGCTTCTGAGTCTTCTCTATTTTGCTCTTCCACTCTCCTCCTGGTGTCCCCTGCAGTCAAGTCTACTGGAGTCCAGTCTAGTCTTCACTAGGGAACCCAAACTGAGGCAGAGATGTTGGGGACTCATGAAGCGTCCTTCATTAGATTCTGTATAAGTTCCCTGCCATCACAGCATCACTTCTTACCCTGTGTTAGAGGTTGACAGGTTTTAAAAACCTCATGTGGTATTAGTCCAAGGCCTCTGAGGAACAGACGCCTAGATGGGATTTTAAATGTGCAAGGATTTTATTATGTACAATACTCACAAGAAAATCAGAGGAGGAACTGGAAATGGATGGGGAGTCCTCAGACCACAGTGCTGATCTAACCACAAGCAAAGAAGAGAAGGAAGGAAGGTAAGATGAAAGTTCTGGAAGGAGTACAGAGTAAGCCGAGAACCACAAGGCTTAGCACCAAAGTCATCTGTCACAGGAGTCCACAGCCCAGCATGGGTCTCCTCAATACCCCTGATCTGTTATTGGCTCGGAGTGGTCTGTGGGGAGTGTGGCTTCAAGACAAACGCACGTAGCTGGGATCGTTGGCCGGTCACAACCCCTGTGTCTGTAGGACACACTTGTCACTGCCACATTATTATTAAAGGATTCCCATACATTCTGGAAACTAAGATGCTTTTCCTTACTTTTTGAGTCTCAGAAAGCTTGTCTTGGGGCTCACATAAGATCATGTCCCCGAAATCCTGTACTTTAAATAATTTCACACCCAACAAACCTGTGGCATTCAGTCCCAGGGGCCCTAGAAGTCGATGGCATTAATGAGCCTGCAACAGAGGATTCTGGTCTGTGGGCAAAAACCTGGCAGTGAGCAGCCCTGTCTGGATTCAAGGGCTCCTGCTTTCTGTAAGCCATAAAGCCAAGCACATTCTCAGTGCAGCCCAAGTCCCAATCGTAGATGGTTTAGTTAGGTCAGAAGTAGCACCTCTGGAATCCTATAAACTTGAAAGTAAATCTGATCAGTTTAATCTTAGAACCATTAAAAGTGATTAAAATCTCACCTCCTAAAAGATGTTTTAAAAAATTCCTATAGGCATTTTGTGCATTTCCTTAGAAACACTTAAACATCCCTTCACTAAAGGTAAGTGGGAGATGTTACAAAAAGGGCTCTTAGGGACCCTCCTCCGTTTAGGAATTGTGTGCTTCTGCCTACGGAGCCTGTCTCACTGCTAGCCCTGCCAAGCTGTCCCCGTAACTGCTCAGTGTGGACCAGGGGCTGGCAAGCAACAGTGTGTCCACCAAACTCAGCAGCCAGCTGGTTTTAGAAATAAAGTTGTATTGGCACACAGCCACACCCATTTGTTACTCCACTGTCTATGACTGCTTTCTCTCTGAACTGCAGCGTTGAAACTGCAGGGGTCACAAAGTCTAAAGTATTTACCATTTGGTCCTTTAGGAAAAACTTGGCAAAACTCAAGCCTAAATTCTTTCATAGGAGGTGGAGAAAAAGGAGACTCCAGGAGAGAAGAGGCAAAAACTATGGCAAACATGTAAGAAAGCTAGGAGGAGGAAAGCATTTACTCAAAAGGTTACTTGGCACACCCTGGTGGAGTAGCAGTTGGGTGGAGTCCACATACATCCCAAGGACCCCAGGTCCATGTCCTGGGGCTGGAGCAGGTGGGGAGTGGGGGGCGGGGAACATGGCCAAAATGAACACCTAAATAAAATAAATAAAATGATCTCCCTCCTCTCTCTTCCTGCCTGGCTCTCTCTGCTTGCTTTCATTCTTGCCTAAAATAAAATAAAATATTACTTGACAATAGCAATCCAAGGAGGCTGGCGTGAATATGAGAACAGAGCCACCAATAGCTTCAACGCTTTGCGTAAGGTCACTCAGTCAATAAATCATGGGCCTGGGACATGAACCCACGTCTCTCTGACTCCAGAATCCAGCATTTCAATACCAGTTGAAGAAGTCATGGTGTCACCAAGGGGTGACTTTCGTAACCAGTAAAAAATATTTTCGAATATGGACATTTTCCTGAAGACTACACAAAACTTGAGCGAGGACACCTGAGAAAAGTGATTGTATAACTAAGGTTGTGTAAATAAGGCTCTAAGCCCAGCCATGTCCTGATTTAATCAATCAAACAGCACAGACCCTACATGTTGATAAGTTGGAATGACAGCTAAGAAGGTACCATGTTCCAAGCACAAGGTTTTATGCAGTTTCTCTCATTTTACCTTCAGAACAGAAACACCTTATGAGTTAGCTATTCTAGTTACTGCTTTATAGATGGGGAAACTGAGGCCTCGGAACATTGAGTCCAATGCGAGACCATTGAGAGCATCTTTGAGAACTGTCTTAAGGAAGGTGAGGACTTTTCAGGTAAATATAATTTGCTACAGATTTTTTTTTTAAAGTTGACCCAAGTTAATCGACATAAAGCCTTGCTTTGTGCCGGGGATGGAGTAGGTGCTCAATAAATGTTATCTTTTTTGGTTCTGAGCTGCCCTGGCAATGCCTACTGGACTGGTTTTTTATGAAAAAGCTCCCAAATTTAATCTTCAAAGCAAGATTTCCCAGTCCTGTGCTCTAGTCCCTCAAAGCTTTACTCAGCTTTAAACAAGCTATTCCTTGGGGAGCAGGGAGGTGAGGGGAATATAATTATTTCTGATGGCACACTGGCCTCCTGGGGATGACATTGATAATATACATGTGCCAGAATGTTCTCCCAGTTCTTCAAATCCAAAATGTCCCAAGAATTATGCCTAGTCCTCCTGCCCCTGGTCCCCACACTCCCCGGGTGCCTGGCACTGTCGCCACTCACCTGGGCTGGGCGGAAGGGGCCAGTGGCTGTGCTCTCTCCCCTTCGCCACATCCATCCCTCGCCAAGTCCTGCTTTCTCCTGAGGTACCTCCATTTCATTCCGCTGCTACTGCCCCAGACTCTGTCCTTAGGGCTCTCTGAATCCAATTCCTAGCTAGTGCCCTGTCTCCAATTTCCTTCTTTGTCCAGTTAAGCAGACCCAGAACTGGCTGACCCAAGTGGCCAGGTCACTTCGGCACTTACATGGGTCAAGGTCCCAACACCTGGGCTTGGCCTAGGGTCATCACTATGTCTGGTGGCTTCACTTAATACCATTACTCATACTGGTCTAGGATGGGTCAATGTTAGGATTAAGTAATTACCAATCATACTGGAAATCAGTGGTGCCCACAGTAACCCTTCTGCTTCTGGTTCAGGGAACAATATGGAGGACGATCCCTGGGCAGCCAACAGGACACCACATTTCAACCCTTGATGAGTATCCAACCTTGGCCAAAGAGAAGAATTTGCTCTGACCCTAACATGTCCTTCATACTCCTCTTGGCACTTACAAATCTGGCTCCTTCGAGACCCTCTCAGCAGCCAACTTTCCATATACAGTGCCAAAAGCAGTCATTTTGTCTAAAGGTCAGGGTTCCCATAGCGTTTTCCTAGGCGCTGCTGTTAAGGCACATTTTCCCCGCAGAGAGAGCCCTGCCTAGGTCTGTAACTCAGACTTGCTTACAGCACACAGACTCAACTCAGCCTCTAGATGCTTGCTAAACCTGAAAGTGCTCTTTAAAGTAGGAGATTTCAGATTTCAAAGCTCTCAAAGTCTGGCCTTCTCTGAAGCAGCTGCAATGTGCCAAGCTGGGTCTGAGCTGGGCCCTGCCGGGATCCCTCTCCATGTCTCCACAGTTCCCACAGGGCCTCCATCGGTGTCCGAGCTCCTAGCCCTGCTCTAACAACTTGGAGGGAAGAAATCCTTCTCTTTTCATCTTTCTATGGGGTGATGGTTAAAAGCGTGAACTTTGGACTCAAATGCCTGAAGTTCATTATCTGCATGGCTTCAGGCAAGTTACTCAACCTGCCCTTGAATCAGTTTTCTCTTCTGTAGAGTGTGAGAAATAGTCCAGCAGTACCTGCTTTATAGGATTCTGTGTCAATTAAATGAGTTACCACATATGAAGTACTGACAACATTGTATAGTACATAGGAAGCAATTCAATATCAGCTCTCTAGGCTAGTCATAGTTGCAATAGAGGGGAGAGAATATCTCCTGCAGAACTTAGCACACTTGGAGAGCAAATGAAGAAATTAAGTGACTTTCACTAGGGCCTTGCAAAACTTTGGGCTAACCTCAATAAAGTCCTGACATGAGGGAATTTCCTTCAATACGGGTGGCATGGGTAAAATACTTGAGGGGTTACTGGACAGTAAGGGGCTCTCTCAGTGATGGCTCATGATAAGACACAGATGCATGAATCCAAGAGAGAAACCATAGGGTCGAAAGATGGAGATCGGGTACTAAATATCCAAGCAGCAAATAGTTTCAGTAAAGTTGCCTGAATTCTACCCCAGTGACTCTCTACAGTTTCTAAGCAGAGGTTCATGGGGACAATGTAGTAGAAGGGAAAGGGATGACTTGGGACCTTGGTGCAAAAGGGCATTGGCAGAGACACTCACTTTTTAACTCAAATTGCATGTTCATTGGAGGAGGACTAATTGATGGAAATTTGGGGAAATGAAAATCTCCTCCCTGTACCAAATCTCTTTCAGGTACAACTTTTGGTTTGTATTGATGATTATTTATTTGTGGAAGGAACTAAATAGTACTGAAAATAATACCACATGAAAATGCAGAGAAAAGAGATATTCAGCTTCTAGAAACATCCAGCTCACCACATCGTCTCTCAGAAAGAAAGATGTAGTGGAGTAAGTATACCAAGGTATTCTTGGCTTTATTTCTGAAACGATGGTTAGAAATTCTAATTGAAAAAGTAATTTGTATCCCTGTGGTGCATACTTTATGGATGAGGTTTAGCTAATAAACTCATGCAAGGGAAGGAACACAGTAAAGGAAACTTTATCATCCCCACAAAAGTCCAACAGCCAGAAGAGATTTTATGCCCTTTTGCATGAGGTAGATGCCTCATCCCCAACCCCTCCACACCCGGAATTCCTTCAGGAATGATCTCAGGGAAATGATGCCAGGGGATCATCATCTCAGAGTCAGAAGTTCTTCCCTCTAACAGTGAGACCCAAGACTCCGTCTAGAATACCAATTCCAGCCAGCACTTGGACACAGGCATTGATAAGCCACACTCAACTCTGACTTAGAGGAAAGGTGAGCCAGGAGGATTTTGAAATTTAAAATCTGGTGTAGTTTGAAATTCATATGAGAACAAATTCTCAGCTCCAAAATTGGAAGATCTCCAAGGAAATTTCTCTCCAGAGCATCAACGGAAGCCAAGAGAGATTACAACATCTGGGGCCACTGCTGAACATTTGAATATGATGGCTGTGGACGCAAGTGGTTTACTAGGGATCAGGAAAAGAGAGTCCAGCAGAAGAGGACAAGCCAGGGGAAGCTGTGCATGAATATAACTGGCCCTCAGTAAAGACCAAGAACCTGACAGCGAAGTAAAAATAGGTGAGTACAGGAGACCTGGGTTCTGGTCCCAACTCTGCCATTTATTTTCTCTGTGACCTTATGTGAGCGTCCCTGGCTTTCCATCTTCCTCTATAGCACGAGAGGGAGGAGATTAGGCCAGCAGTCAAATCTCAAATGCCCTCGGGGACCAAGCTGGCAATGTCAGTGTGTTAGGAGCCTGTGTAAGGCAAGATGAAAAGAGGGGATGTTGGTGACCATGTCCAATCAAAGTGCATGCTCCCGGCTAAAGCTCTCAGGTGCACTCTGGCATTGCTCTAGTCACACACCTCTGATCTGACTCAGTCCCTAGAGCGCCATCTTCAGAAGCGTGGACTGGATGATGCTCAGGACACATTCTGCTCTCAGCTTTTGGAGTCTCAGATTCTAAAATGGGTCAGTAGAGACACATCACATTCTTGTCTTGCAGACAAAGGAAATGGGGTTGTGCAATCTAAGAGCCTGGGTTTTGCAGCGAATCCCTTGCACTGCCACTAGCTAGGGATCCATGGGTCCTTATTTGTACATCTGGAATTCAATCACACTGAAAACCAAAAGATTTTTCTATGGGTTTGTGGAAAGTTCATTTGTTGGTAAAAGTGACCTGAATTAGTGGGAGATATTTTGTATATACCAGAGGTCAGGAATTTTTTTCTGTAGTGGCCCAGAGAGTATTTTAGGCTTGGTAGGCCATATGGTCTCTGTCACAACTACTCAACACTGCAGAAAACAGTCCTAACAAGTGGGTGTGGCTGTGTTCCAATAAAACCTGATTTACAAAGCAAGTGAGATTTGGCCTAAGGGTATAGTTTGCTAACCACTTAAATATGAGTTGAGCTTAAGGACGGTGATACGTTCTCAGAAAAGCATCTCTGGCAATTTGGACCCTGTACAAACATCAATGAGTATAAGTACACAAAAGTAGATGGTAGTCTGTCACACACCCAGCTACATACAGGGGCCACCCTCCCCTGACCGACAGTCACACAGAGCTGGGCTGTACACTATGCAACACGGATAATCATACATTTTGCCGCAGAAATCTGAATGATTCTGATTATGGGTGCTGCCCTGGACACCTCAGGGTTATGGTTACCAGAATAATGGCCCCAAAGATGTCCACATTCTAATCTCTAAGACCTACAAATATGTTACCTTACAGGACAAGAGTTTACGGGCATGATTAAATGAAGGAGTTTGAAATGAGGAGGAGATGCTGCAGGGGCCCATTGTCATGTCATGGTTTTTACAGAAGGGAGACAGAGGGTAGGACTCACAAGGAACCTGGCAGCAGAGGTCGACGTTAGAGAGTGGGTTTGACGGCACTACGTAGCTGGCTTTGAAGGACCATGGTCCTTTGAAGGACTCTGAGTACAGGAAACTCCAAGACTGGAAAAGGTAGGAAAGAGATCTCCCCTGTAATCTCATAGCCCTGCCAACACTAGTGTTTAGGTCTTCTGATGTTCAGAACTGAAAAACAACAAAGCTGTATTGCTTTAAGCCACTGTTTGTGGCAATTTGTCACACTTGCCACAGAATTAAATACAGAGGTGCACTATAATATCTGGCATATGCACTCAATTTCCTTTCTAAAACCCAAAGTTCATGAATGCCCTAAAAGCACCAGAGACTGGACTGTGGATTTATTATCGTGTGACCTTGAGCAAACTCTTTCAGTTCCTTATATCTCAGGTTCCCTGTCTATAAGATGGGTGTAAAATCGTATCTTGCTTGCTGGTCATTGTGAAGGACACAGTGATGCCCTCTCCAGTCCTCTCTGAAGGAAGGCCAAACTAAGATGCGCCTCTGGCATGCTGGCTTTTGGCTGTCAGTCCCAAAGGGGTTGTCCCAGCTGCAGAAAATCCCTGAGGTGGAGAATATGTCTAACAAAGTTGGGGGTCAAAGCTGAGAATTAGAATTTCTAGTTGCCACTTAACGCTTCCCTTTAAACTTTTCAAAAGTTAAAGCATCAGGTGTGGATTTAAAAACAGATTTCTAAATTGTGCATAAGAATAATCTCATCTTCTATTATCTAGGTAGAATTGAGGTGTTATAGCAAATTTTTTAATGAAGTGTAGCTCACCAATTTTATAAATTCAAAATACAAGTTTTCACAAATAAACTGAAATATTTCACAGAGTGGGTCTTTAAAAACCTCAAGAATCCAAATGATAAATGCATGTCCTCAGTCTGGCAACCAGGATTCATATAGCTTGAAGTGACAGAGATTGGATTGATTCTCTAGGGCATTATCACTGTACCTACATCCACCGGCTCACTGGGAAACTGACAAGGGGAATGGACCAGGGTTCAGAAACTTCTAGAAACACCTGAGTAAATCTAGTCTTCTTCTAAAACAAGATGGAGAGGCTGTGGCATGTCCCGTGGCTCAGGAACTAAGACAGCTAAGGGACAGACCCTCTCAAGCCTATGACCCAGCTTCATGACTGGGGGCCAGCAATCACAACAACAAAATGGGGAGATTGGAAAAAGAGGACCCCTAATAATTGCAAATATATGACAATTAACCCAGAAAACCTTCAGTAACAGAGAGACTTTTCAGAAGAAAAAGTTTCCATGATGTTAATTGAACAGTCCCCAGAAGCCCATGCTTTTCCTAAACGTTACCATCAGCTACCCCAGAGCTCCAGCAATTGTACCTGGGAGTCGCCTACTATCCCCTCCAGACCACGCCACACCTTCCCTGCTTTGCGCTGGCCCCTAGGGAGCACCTTGTCCACATGTCCCCTCAGTCCCTCTTGTGCTCAGCCAATGGGGGGAGCACAGAAGATGCTAAAGGAAGGGGAGAGTCCCAGGTTGATCCCCCAGCTTCTCTCCTGCATAAGAGCCCATGGCAACCCCACTCTTCTTCTGGTATTCCTGTGCCCTGCTCACACTTTGCAAATAGGCCTTTTGTTAAACCTTTCCCAGTTACCCAATTTGAATCTGTCATTTGCGTCCTGCTGTGGCCCTCCCTGATGTAAATATTAATAAATAATATGAATTTTAGTAAACATTTACTGTAAGCTCTCTGATGAGAACTGTCATTTAATCCCCCAAGAGTTCTATGAAGTGGCTGTGTTATCCCACCTTAAAGATGATGAGTCCTGGGAAAAGACTTCACAGAGAGTAGTAACACGCCAGAGCCCAGGAGGAGCACCAGTCCTGCGTTGAACCATGCTGCTCTGCTGCTTTGATAGCTGTCAGCCTCACCATGTCCACAACATTCTGCAGGTCAAGGTAATATTTCCAGAAACTTTATTTTTTCCACCAGTAGCTTACAAAGTGGCATAAATAGATCAACAGCTGATCGACACCTGATGAAAAGTATTAGCAATTCATGCATT
>RJWH01002552.1:0-175648 GCA_004363575.1 Solenodon paradoxus | reverse complement strand
TGACAGATGTACACATTTTGGATGTTGACCTTTGAAATCAGAGCAAGCTTTTACAAACAGGATCTCAGCTCTTGTCCAACAGAGGCAGAGGCTATGTGCTCCAGAAATGAAATTTTTGAAATCCGAATTAGACTAGTCAGGGACCCTTAATCTTTAAGCCAGTAGTTCTATAAACTGTAGTGCCTACTTAATGCTGTCATAGATCTTTGTAGCCTCACATTTCTTTTTCAAAACCTTCTGAAATATCTTGCACATACAGCTGACCTTTAGACTCCATTTAGCAAATTCTTAAATCTATCACATCCCTCTGGGATTTGGGCTGGGAAAGCATGAACTTTACTATTAATTTCAGTGATACCCATTGTCTCAGGTGGGTTTCTCTGTTTCAGGCAACAGAACCCAATTCTGGCCCACCTGAGTGAACAGGGACTTGCTGAAAGAGTGCCAAGGGCTGTGGGATGCACAGGAGATTTACGCCACTTAGGGAGACTAGGTTTGGGGTGAGCAAAGACCAAGAACACTCCATGCTGTTTAGCAAGCTGGCAAGAGAGTGTGTGTCTGAAATTGAAACAGTCTGATCCAAGTGCCACCAACCCCGCAGGAGACTCCCAACCTGCCTCCTCTTGTCCTGCTCAAGGGTGGAGCAGGCATGCACGGAACTTGCCTGACTGACTTGGTGAGGTCTTATGCCCTCTCCCACCTCACTCCAGCCCTCTCCTCCATGAGGAGTGGAGACAGGAAGGATCTGACTTTCCCAGTGGCAAGTGGTCACCAGGAATTTTCCTCTGGAGCAGTGGCTGTCAAGGCCCACCCTTCGCCCCTTGGCCTGTCTGCAGGTTAACCTAAAAAAGATGGCTCCTCTCTGGATGGCGGGGACAGGGCTTGGAAGATCAGTACAGCCTAGATCCCTGCTCCTCAGAAAGAAATTCTGAAGTGTGTTCCTGCTCAGAAGGTCCTGGGGTGACTGAGCCAGTTGTCCACTGGGACACCCGGCATTAATGCAAGCAAGGGGTGTTGGCTTTCTCCTTCCACACCTTGTTGGAGCTTCTGGAACCCTCTCTCGAATAACCCACTTACCCACCAACCCAGGTCTTTAAGGGACCCAAATGAAGACATTTAAGCAGGCTCTAGCCATCAGGGAAGAATCAAGCCTCTAATAGGAAATGGAGCTGCCATGACACAGAGGGGAATGCTGGCGGGCACCAAAGTGACAACCACATCTATTTACAATGAGAGCAAACATTTTTAAAATGTCTGAAAGTGGAGGGACATAGATGTTTCCTAATAAAAGCTTTTATTTCCAGATGAATCAAATGCAATTCTCAAGCTGTATCATCCTGTGTTTTATGATTAAGCTTGTATTACTTATCTATTGCTATATAAAATGCTCCCAAACTTAGTGACTTAAAATCAGAAACACTGCCTCCTAGTTTCTGGAGATAAGAAATTTGGGGAAAGCTTCATTAGGTGGCCTCTCCTAAAGTCACACACAAGATGTCAGCGGGAGCTGCTATTATTGGAAGTTGGAAGGCTTGACCAGGGCCTCTGAGATGGCCCATTCACCTGGCTGCTGGCAGGGGGGCCTTAGCTCCTCACCCTATGGGCTCCTTATAGGCTAGCTTGAGTGTTCTTTCGATATGATGCTGGCTGCCCCAAGTAAGCAATCCAAGAGGAATATGACGGTGGAGGCTACAATGTCTTTTATGACCTAACTTTAGAAGTCACATTACTCATTTCTGCAGACTCCAACTGGTTATACGAGTCAGCACTTTCAAGGACGAAAAGGGTTCCATAAGGGAGCTGATACCAGGAGGCGGGGAACACCAGGGCCATTATAGAGGCTAATTAGCACAACCCAATTTTCTTCTAAAGCAGTCAACTCTTTATGAAACTAACTGAAGAAGAAGCAATTCTACTGAGGAGTAACGTCAGAAAGTCCCATCCCACATCCACAGCTAGCTGCCTTAGGGTAACAGTTTAATATGTAACCAGATTGTTTTGTGAAAATAAGACCTCAGCGCAGTTCATTCGCTTGCGTTTATGATTCTGGTCTGGAGTCTGAGGATAACCAGATCTCCAGAGTTGAAACCAAAGTGTGACTGGTGCTGGATAGACTTGTGTTTGGACAATGTCTCCCCTGCCAGTTCTCCGCTCCTCCTCCACAGGGATCTGCTCCTAAACCCCAGCACAAAACAAACAAAAGAGGGAAAATTCCTTTGTAAGCCCACCAGAACCTAGTAAAAACAGAGCCATATGCTGCAGAACCCAATCCGGAAATTCCAGTGTAGCATACAAAATATAAAATACCATCCTCAATGTGCAAAGCTTTTACAAAGAAGATGAGTGACTATGCCAACCCAAATAGGAGGGCAGGCCAAGTACTTCAAAGCACCAGCACGCAGTGGAACTGGCCCTCCCACCCTACCCCCATCAGAAACCCAGGCGGGAAGGCCTGCTGAGAAGGGGCTGCCGCTCCTTTCTCTCACCA
This sequence comes from Solenodon paradoxus, assembly GCA_004363575.1. NCBI lineage: Eukaryota > Metazoa > Chordata > Mammalia > Eulipotyphla > Solenodontidae > Solenodon > Solenodon paradoxus. The sequence goes on along the minus strand of RJWH01002552.1, from coordinate 173,160 downwards.
AGAGCCCAGGGTTCAACGTGAGTGTCCTGGAGGTTGTACTGACCAGGGCTCAAAGGGAAAATAACGTCATTACCTGCTCAGCCTTTAAAAATAGACCCTAACGAGCGCTTTTCTTTTCACAAGAAAAGGAAATTACAGAGGTATTTGGAAAAGCATTGAAATGTATACAATAGAGCATCATATGCATTGATTTAAATAGTGGATCATTTCACTGCAAATTTGTGACATAAATACACTGATTCTGATGACAAAATGCCAGACATAAACAGCATTATAAAGCTCTTTCACAGAAATGTTCCTTGTGTGTACTCTGGGTCTCTAGCTCAGTAACTGGCACTGGCAGCCATGTGGTTGCTGAGGCCAGAACTCAGGGAGGCATACTTCCGTCCCCTTCATGCGCTCCCTTCTGATTTATTATCAAGGCTATCTCTTTCTCAGCATTGTCCACATCTCTCCATCTATCTCCACCATCCCCCTCAAGTTTTTGCCTGGAGAGCTGCAGTCATCTCCATCATGTTTACCTGCTTCTACTCTTGTCAAACTGCCCCAAACACACACACACACACACACACACACACACACACACACACACACATGCACGCACACACACGCATGCACGCACACACAGTAGTTAGCATTACTTTCCACTATTACAGAAAAGCTCAAAAGTGTAGGGAAGTATGATTAGCAATTCGGGTTGGCATGGTCCTCCCAAATCACCAGAGAGCCTGCTTTTTTCATTCTTGGGTTCTACTGTGTCACTTCTGTTCCAAGGTCACCTCATAGTTTAAAATGATTGCTAGAGCTCCAGTCATTACATCTGCATTGCAGCTGGCAGGTAGAAGAACAGTGATGAAGAAGATCATGCCCTCTCCTTTCAAAGACACTTCCCAGAGTACATATAAGCCTTTACATTTCCTAGTCTATAACTTAGTCACATAACCACATCTGGTGGTAAGGAAGACTGAGAAATTTAGTCTTTCTTCCAGTCATATGTCCAATATAAAACCAGGCTGTTATTACAAAGGAAGGATAGAGGAGAAATTACAAACAGAATAGAGCACATGGGCAATTACTGGGGACTTGATTCTCCCCTTCTATGTAGAGCCTGGTTAAGATGTCTTACTTTGGGTTCCCCTAAGCAGATAGAGTTTCTGCTCTTCCCCTCACATACCACCTCAGTCTGAACACGCTCTTTATGTAGATTATGGTAACAAGTTTTGGTTTGGGGGCTGGGGGGATGGGTTGTAAATGGAAAGCTTAATCAGGAAGAGTACCATGATCAAATCTGTGGCTTTAAAGTTTCACCTTGGTTCACTGGAGAGCAAAGGGCAGTCAGGCAAACACAAACGTGGAGACCAAACAGGAGGAGATGGCAGAGAGTCCTGCCATGTCTAGATGAGATGCAATGCCTACAGGTATCCACAGGGAGCCATCAGGGAGGCAGATACTATCTGAGTCTGAAACTGGGAGCTGGGGTCAAGATTTTGGATTCAAGAACACAAGGAACTGGGTGAGCTCATCTATGAAGGGAACCATGAAAGAAGGGGTGGGGCGAGCGGGAGGGGAAGCTGGAGGAGAAAGGACCGAGCCTTCATGGATGAACATGGACCAATCCTGGGACTAAAAACTTGCCTGCCTGGAAAACTCAGTCCCCTCATCTGTAAAATGGGAGGCTGTTACAGAAAATACCTGGAACACCATGCAGCACTTTATAAATGGAAGGTAGTACTTCTGCATCAAAAGGTCAAGAACTTAAGCAACCTATCACCTTTATCCAGTCAACAGAAATGTTTTATAGCCAGCTGTCATAAAATTAAGTTGTGACTGGGTTGTGCTTAATATAACTCTGTTTTGCCCTCCTTTGCTTTTCAGATTGGCTTCTGCACGTAGGTACAGTCCATGAAGCACTATATAAATGCAGAATGGTTATTAAAAGCATCCATAAAACCTCCTTCATAGTTCTCTTGTTTTATGTAACAAATGACAGCCCTAAACACCCTAGAGGAAAAAAAAATTGGAAGATAAACATCTGAAAGAAAAGGAAAACTATCTTTTTTTATATATTGAATACTCGCCAACAAATTTAAAATTTTTTCCAGCCTATCCTGACAAAAAGTGACTTCCTCTCTCCCTCTTGTAAGGATTCTGGCAACCACTTTGAATCATCCAGGGTCATCTCCAACCTTAACCCCATCCCACCTGAAAAGTCCCTTGGCCAGGTAACATCTGGTAACAGTCACATATGCACAGGGGCCAGAGGTTCAACGTGAACGTCCTTGGGGGCTGTTTGTGGACCGCTCCACCTAACTTCTCTCCCATGCTCCATGTGAAAGGAAATGACAACAATGCAGCATACTGAGGAACCTCATTCAATGGCAGGACCCCTTTCTGACCTTGGAGACCCTTACCTAGTAGCATTTTTGGCATAGGAAGTGTGGGTCCTGAGCAGAGTGGGGTCCCCTGCCTCCTGATGAACTGGTCCCTCTCAGTCACTTACCTTCTTCAAATTGGGCACTAGGAATTGGAGAAATATAAGGGGAATGCCCACCTCCCTTCATTCTACAGTCTCCAGGCTGAATTGCTCCCATTCAAACAGTTCCCCTTACCCACCTGGAGAAGGAAGCAAACAAACTTGACTGGGTGTTGGCTAACACTATTGTTTCTTCCAAGACCCCTTGTGACTTGACTCCTGTATTTCAATATCCCCAAAAACAGAATCCCAGGATCTGCCCTAAACAGACACTACCCTTTCGAGTATTATGCATGGCCTTTGCACACGTACTTCCCCCTTCAATGCCCCTGGGATCCTCTGATGGGTGAGAACTGACCCACATTCATATGACCGACATATGACTTCACATATGTGAAGGTGGCCCACATATCACGTCCTTTGGCAAACATATGCTGATTCCCTTTATCAGGATTAGTGGGACTGTCCCCTGGGTTCCTAATCACTTTGATCATACCCAGATTTATACAGGGATACTTCAGCTATAAATATCCATGTATGCCCAGCTCACATTAGGGAGAAATCATGAACATACTGACTCATGTAGCTGATATTCAGGAGGCTTCAAGCATGGCTGGATCCAGGGTCTCACACAATACTGTCATCTTCATTAGTTTCTTCTCCCTAATTTCCCCGTCTCTTAACCTGTCCTTCCCCTATGTACCCTTCAGTGCAACTGGGGACAGTGACGGCTATCTGCATGTAGTCTAGCTCAGCAAACAGGATCCTCTTCCCAGCACACATGTCAGTCCTATGAGGCAGCATTGAGCCTGCTTCTTTCCTGCCTGTTACTGAACCTACCACTTTGACCAGGAAAGACAAAGCTTTCCATCAAGAGCCCCTTGGTCATGGGCCCAGTCTTACACTGTGAGCTCAGTGAAGGTAACATTGAATTGAATTAATCTCTGATCCTCCTCTAGCATCTAGCACTAGGCAGCCAGCAGGTGCTCAATAAATGTTTGCTGAACATGTGAGTAATGAAGGAATACCACTCCCCAGGAAGACCAGAGCTCAGAAAGAGATGCAGGGAGTTGTATGATCCCCAAGACCAGCTTTGTGGAGAAGCGTCAAAGGGTATGGGGGTCATGAGAGAGAAGTGGGGAAATGACTGCATTTGGACTTTGCTGAGACCCTTTTACTACTGGGTATTATAATGGTATGGATTGAATTGTGTCTCCTGTCAATTTCGTATGTTGAAGTCCTAGTACCCAGTCTCTCAGGATAGAACAGTTTCAGAAAAAGGGTCTTTACAGAGACAATCAAGTTCATTACTTTACAAGACAATCAGGTCATTAACATAGTCCTTAATCTGATCTGACAGCTGTCCTTTTAAAGGACACCTGGACACAAAAACATGCATAAGGACCTGTGATGCAGGGATGCAGACACAGCCATCCATGAACCAAGGAGAGAGGCCTGGACCAGCCCACCCACATCCCACCCTGCAGGGGTGAGCTTGACCTTCCCATCTCCAGAACTGCTGGACAGTAAGTTTCTGTTGTTTAAGCGCTGCCTCCCTCCCCCCACCACCCTGCGCCCCTTTCCCATCTGTGGAATTTTGTTTGTCTCTCTCTCTCTCTCTCTCTCTCTATATGTATAGATAGATAGATATACAGACATATATACATACATATACATGTATATGTGTATATATATCATATAGACTTAATGTGTGTGTGTCCCCAGCACAAATATAGACTTTTTTCATTAAAAAAAAGTCCTTAGTGAAACAATAATAGGCATATAGCAAATAAACCAACCGCATTTTATTTATCATCATATTCCCCTACCCCCCAACACGAGAACAAATGGGCCTCATTAAAAGGAAGTTTATCAAAAACAAAAAATGTTGTCTCCCACCTTCTACAAGAAAAGCGCACTCAAGGGAAACCACCCTGTGAAACTTGACCGTGTCTGGTTTTGCTTGGAAGCGGCCGCCCCAGAGGAGAGAAGGAGCATCTGGACTCCGTTTGTCCACATGTTGCTGCCAGGACGGAGCCGGGTCAGAAAGCCAGGAGCTGAGTGACAGAGGAACCCCAGGAGGAAGGTAAGGGAACCTGCAAGAGGGGGCAAAGAATGCCACGAGGAAGACAGAGGAAACCCAGAAGGGTCACCAGCCCTCCTCATTGTCCTGGGAGGGAGATGCTAGACCTCCCTCCAGCCCAGCACAGGACAGCAAGGCAGGCTCTGGGAAAAGACTCTGGAGTAAGACCACCATATGAAGTCCCCAGGCAAAGCAGAGCAAGCTATTTAACCTCTAAGCCTTGATTTCCTTGTGGAAATTCTACTACAGGAACTTGCTTAACCAGCGATAACCACAGGCCAGAACAGCAGAGAAGTTTCATGCCCCTGGTACAACTTTCTGCCAACAGGATTCTTAAGCAGTAGGTATGTGCTCTGACCGCCTTGAACTCTGGAGTACATTTCCTGATGGTGCTCTATGCTTCTTGGGGCCCCTGTTGCAGTTTGGCCCTGGGACGTTGAGTAGCCAACTTGAGAAGCCCCCTTATACTGATCATGCTACTCTCTCCACCATCTCTCCTGCTTCCTGGAATCACCTCTCAAACAAATCTCCTGTAGCCAAACCCTTGCCTCAAGCTGTGCTTTCAGGAGAACCAAACTTAGGAAGTTTAAGTCACATGCAGACTTAGCACATGCCATGCAGGCATTTTAAAATGCCCACTAATCAGTATTTTTCTGGGGATTGGCATTCGTAGATGCTAACTTCAAAGGTGGGCTATCTCAGGCACCTGACGAGTTCTGACAATCAAGTCGAAACGAGGACACACCTTTAACAACAGGCTTAAACAAGGACTGGGTGCAACTACAGATTGCCGCCACTTGGTTAAGCCAAAACATGTCCAAAATGGAAATCCTGGAATGATTTGGGTTTTTCACTGGGGCAGGTGAGAGAGGTTTACCCTGTCAATGGTATCTAAAGTGACAAAACTTCTCCTGCTGGTTTTTATGTCCCCAATTGAGGGGAGTGGTGGGGTGGGAAAAAGGAATATATACAATAGTCAAACACAGTGACATGATATTTCCAGTGCAGGAAGGATTGCTATTGTACCTTTCCCATGCTCATTTAGCTTTTCATACAAATAGCTATAGGCAGGTGACCTCATAAAAGAAATGTTCCTGAGATTTGCAATGAGACAAATCTTTTGACATTAACTAAAGACTGATGCTTGAGGGTTGAAAATGGCTCTGGGCTGTTAGGAAACCCTGCTCTAGCAGCTTCCATATCAGCCTGTGGACTTGAGAGAAATGACAGTGGTTTTTCACAACCTGATTGTGTGAATCTAAAGCATTTGCAGTAAGTATTTCTGTATCTTTCCAGATATAAGGTCAAGAGCATTTTAAATTCAAGTGCTGGAAGTGAAACTTGATTCTTGTGGGCTCTTGATGGATGGTGAGCTAGACCTGGGTTCTCCAAAGCCATTCTTGAAGAGTGAGTTCAAAGCCGAGTGCCAGAGACCCAAGGAGCCAGAAATGAAGGGGTTTCCTGCTTCAAGCTATCTTGCAAGAGACAAAGGAAGAATAACAAAAAACCCAAGGAACTGGGATCCTTAAGATAGCACTTCTCAAACATTTATGGAGATTGGAATCCCTGGGGATCTTGTTAAAATGCAGATCCTGATGCAGAACCTGGGTCTGGGGATTTGCTCCTGAGTGGTGCTGATGGCCCCAGGAACATACCTAGAGTAACCAAGCTTTAAAGACAAGGGACCATAAGAGTGACTCCCAGTAGTCAAGGTGTCTGGGCTAGAAGTTTGGTTCTACCACTTGGAAGCTTGCTAAAATCGCTGTCAAATCACCGCTCCTATATAGTGGGAAAAAGAAGGACGGAGGGGTGCGGGGTGGGGGAGGAAACACTGAGAAAGTTCATATGTAACTACTTCTCCTTCAGCAAAATCAGAGAATAGAGCTAATTTTTCCAGCTGCTATTAAGATTTTGGTCCTAAGAGGTACTTTAATTAAACAAACACGTTCTTAGTGACCATTTCCTAAGTAAGCTGTCAGCACCCAGCTTCTGCGAGCAAGAGAATCAGGGAATGTTTGTTCTGAAAGGATCCGTAGAGACCAATTTTGCCAATTCCTCAGGGTTCCAGAAGTACAAGGCCTGAAAAGCAGACTTGAGGAGGATGGGACAACCCGGCAAAGCCTTTCAAACCACCTCAGCCTTCATCTTGGGATAAAAATGTGAACCACCTTGATTTTTGTGATTGTGTCCAACAGAGCTCTGAGGACACCAAACCCTGTCGCCCCAAGTGGTCAGGATTACTAGAGTGACTTTTAATCATCTCTCTGGTCCTCAGAATGGTCTCACTTGGGACTGTAGGCTCAGCCCTACTTGTTTTAAAGCTTGATCTGCTTTTTCATTTAAAGACTCACCTACTCTCCCTGGTGGGTGGGTGGGGTCCTGAATGGTCTCTGGGGTGTACGCATTAACAGGAGTGTGATTCTCCCCTTCCACACAGCCCTCCAGTGACATGTGATGGGAGAGAAAGGAATCAGGCTTTCCTCCCCTTTCCATAGCCCTGTCACCCAGGCTGAGGTTGCTGGGCTGCTTTTCTCCATTTTGCTCTGCACAAGAAACAGACCCCTCAGGTGATGATTGTGCCCCAGCTTTGAAGACCCCGTTGTTAAGGACGAGTAGATCGTGACAAGCTGTCATTCGGGAAAACCCCCAAACCAAACATTTATAAGCAAAACAAGTTTTTGTTTTTTAAGGAAAGGTGCAGACAGGAATGAAGGCCAGGAGGCAGAAGAGAGGAGAAGGAAGCCTTTTATTTTACTTTTATTTCAGTTGTTCACATTGGTTGTTTCCCCTAAACCCAGAATGTGGACCCAGGTCATTGGGTGATATGTGGCCTGCACTTCTCCAGAGGCAGCTAACCTAACTGCTACTCCACCAGGGCTCACTACAAAACAAGTCTTGTTGATTCCTTAAAGTACCCCACTTTTAGGGAGGTTTGTTGCACAATATTAGATAGTGGGCTCTCTGGAAAGCCACTGGGCTCTGCCTGCTCACAGATGTACCCCTTCCCCAACACACACACACACACGTACACGCATGTTGCCACCACGTTAGGCCATTTGCCTCATAGCTTCTTGCTGTAGGTCCCTGTGCTCAGGTAACCGCTCTAGAAGGAGCAGTCCAGCTACCTTCTGGGTATCTCTAACCCATGGGATGTTCAGGGTGCTGTAACATAATGCCAGACAGGAAGGCAGGGCTTGAAAGCAGCATTAATGCATTTCTCATCATTTTGGAGTCTCCGAGTCCAAGACAAGGCACCAGCACAGTCAGATAAGAGTCTTACCCCAGGTCATAAACTTCTTGTGCTTTCAGGAAGCCAAAGGGACAAGGAAGCGCATTTATAGAAACAGTAGTTACCCCATTCATCCTTTTAACCTAATTACCTCCCACAGGCCCCACATCCTCTCCTCTTCCCCTTGGGTGTTAGGATCTCAGCATATGAATGGTGCAGGGGGAGGTGGGGGGTGGACATTCAGATCCAAGCACCCTGGGAGGGCCTTCTCCTGCTGCTGTCTTTCTCCTAACAGTCTGTCTCATCTCTGCCATCTTCTCCTGCCCCTTTCTCCACACCTGGAAGTTACTAGACTGGGTTTGACAATTTTGGCCCAAACAGACCATCCCCAAACCCTTTATTCCACACCCTTAAGCTTGTAAGAGGAGAGGAAGCAAAGAAAAAGGGTGGTTGCTGTGCCACACACTGCTGCGGTCCCTGAAGATTACAACTTCTCTCGCTTCTTTTCTATACATGAGTGGGAACAGAGAGAAGGTGCTGATGATAGTGGAGATTCTGCCCAAAAGTCACCTGTGGATACAAGTGCTGCAGAGAAGTCACTGGCACCAGTAGCTAGTCATTCTCAGAATTTGGATTGCAGCACACTTAATACCATGGCTGCCATGTGTGGATGTACAGGTTGGGTACTGCACAACCTTCGGGCAAGGTCTATACATTTTCATTTTAATGAGTCAAATAACAAATATTTTAGGATTTGTAGATTATAGGGACTCTGTCTCAATTACACAACTCTGCTGTCTTAGAGCAAAAGCAGCCACAGACAAAATAGAAATGACTGGGTTATGCTGTGTCTCAATAAAAATTTATTTACCAAAACAGTGAGTAGATTTGGACCACAGCTGTAGTTTGCCATCCCCCATTCTAGAGGGTTCTGTTCACAAAGCTGAGCAAGCACAGCCCTAAGCTGTAGGGTTTTTTTGCTAGCACTGTCTTCCCTTTGGGGCTTGATTCTGGGAAAACAGTAACAATCTCAATGAGTGCCTGATGGAAACTTGTGGAGAGGTTTTGAAGGGGCAGCAGAATCCTCTGTGATGAATCTATAATCCTTTCCCTTTAGGGAAACTTTTTAGAGCTCTACTCTTTCATTCATTGAAAAGAAAACTTTTGAGCACGTACTGCATGTCAGGCCTTGTGCCCAGGACTGGGGATGTAACAGAAAACAGGCAGTGCTGGTATTCAGGGAACTTGCAGACTTGTGGGGAAGACAGACTTTGAAGGGTTGTCATAAACGGGGTGCGTCATACTCAGGGGTGACAGGAGATCTCACAGAAAGAGCCAAAGTTACCTGAGGTATCAGGAGGGAGCTGAGGTCTGAAGGATGAGAAGTTCACCAGGCCCAGAGCTGGGGACCGGTGTTGCAGGCAGAGGGACCAGCATGCATGAAGGAAGGAAAGTACATGTGCTGTCTGACCTCTTACTCCACATCTGTGTCTGTCCCCATCTGCTTTTGACCTGTCGTAGCAAATCAATGCTTGGGTCATAACTCAGTATCTCTCATCAAACTGCACATTTGTTCTACTTGGTTGCAGAACAAGACTATTTTAAAACGTCAGGACTATTAGCTAATATTGGAAAGTCAAGTGATTTCCAATAAATTCTGGATCTCTGACTTTTCAAAAACATCCTAGTTGGACCCAATTTCTGCACAGTGACACCAGTCTGGAGATGATTTGGCAGCTGCTCTGTTTCATTCTGTCCCCATCACTCCCAGGTGCCTCCTGCCAGCTCTGACCCATTTACATCATCTGTCTGGCTGATACAGGATTTGAGTTGGTAACTCTCTGACCCAGGACAATCTCATGCCACAAAGAGAAAGGAGGATTCAAAGCAATAAGGAGTAGTTTACAGTGACCCCGTTTTCCTAAAATAAATGTGCACCATGATGCAGGTTAATTAGGCCTGCCTAGAAAACTCACTCACCACCCCACATGTGCTGAGTTTTCTATTCACACCCCCGGAACTCCAGGTGCAGGTTGGACACTAAGAGGACATCTCTTCTTGACCCCGTTGCAGAGGGTTGAGGGCAGCGAAGACAGACCTGGGAGAAAGGGGGCTGAGCTGGAGGTAGGTCTCCTAGGACATCTTATCTCACAGACTCTGCCCCCACTCTCCAGAAGTCAGTCAGTGGCATGGGGGCTAGTCCCCAAGACAGAGATCACCCAAGTATGTGCCGAATGATAGGCATCCAGTGATAATAGCAGGTTTCAGGAGCAAACGAGCAAAACTGTCCAAATTAGAGAACTGAGGAGTTTGAGGTTCTGCTCCTCAGAGGCTGCCCTTGAGTGGATTAGGGAGCTAATCTCCTGACTGGAGGGCAGAGGGAAGAATGTGAGCTCCTGGGGGTCGGGGGTAAATTCCCAGGAGTCAGGACAGCCTGGGGCGGGGCCTGCGGGGCAGCTCCCCAACTGGCGCTTTGGTTAGTGGCTGCCCCCTCCCAGGAATAATGCCCTGGCACCTTCTGTTCTACATGGGGGCACTAACATCCCACAGCCAAGGGAGCTCAGCTGCAGGGAGCTGAGCTGGGAAGGAATGGGGTGGGGAGGGCCTCCCCCAGTTGCCTGCCACCTCAGACAGTTCATTCAAAGAGGTTTAGGAAGCTAAAAATGCTTCTTGGCACAACTTTTCAGGGTTTTTAATGGAATCATTGTGACCTCTTTTTTCAGAATTCTTACAGATTCCAGTTTGGTGGAAACAACTCTTAGGGGCCTGTAGAGTGGGGAGTAGAGGCTAAACAGGGAATTCTCTGGCCTCCACTGGACACTGTCCATTCGGAATCTTTTGAGACCCCCAAGGAAGTTCCAGGCCACTCAGGGCATTCATTCCCTGGCCACCTGCTTCACCCACCTGGATGCCCAGTGTGGGGTTCTGAGAGCTGACACCACAGCACCATGCCTGCGAAGTCTTCCAAGGGAGGACCAGCCAAAAGTAGACTTTTTTTTCAAATGTCTTTCCACTCTTCGAGACCTCAACCTCCCTCCCTGACACCTCTTGGCTAAGCCTTCACAGCAGAACATCAAGCTAACTCCCATTCTCATCTCTCACTTTTCCATTTTGAGTGCCCTCCATCACAAGGCTGGCCTCCTCTCTGAACTTGCTTTCCTTGCTTGACTCCTGCAGTGTTTCTAATTGGGGGAGGGGGGCTGTCTGAATCTGCCAGGCCAGGTTGGGAGCTCTCCCACCACTGCCATTTTCTTCCTCATCCCCCTGACATTCTCGAGTGCAGTGACTGGCCCAGCCAAGGAGCCAAGAGGGCCAGCTGGCAAGGAACAGGTATGAACGGCCCCGTCAGCCACACTGGGGCCTCCTCCAATGCCCCATCCCTGGGTGGAGGGTGCTATCTTGATCACTCACATCTTGGGTGAGCTATGTTTCCTTTAGCTTATGTGAGACAGTTCTAGGATGATAATGCCATGGTGGGAATGTTTACACCGCAGACATTGGCAAAGGCTACAGGTCAGCTCTCTTCCAGACCCCAAGTTCTTAGATCTTAAAAACTATTCCAGAGGAAACGCCACTCTGCCAGAGTGGTGGCTCCTGGGTAATTTCATCCATTGTCTTCTACGGAGGCCTTTCTCTATATGCTGGTCACAGGCCTGGAGTATGATCACGGCTTCTGCTGTCAGCTCACTCCTGTGGTTTGAATTTTGACTCTAACTCCTACAGGGTATGAACTTGGGTAAGGTGCGTGTACCTCGGCCTTGGTTTCCTCATCTAGAAAATGGGTACAACAAATGCTTTTACATCAAAGTGAGATATAAGGGAAATAAACATACAAGGTACTTAGCATTATACCTGAAATCACAGTGAATGCTCAACAGATGTTTCTCGTAACACACTAGTCATGATAAAGGGAGGCAGATAAAGGAATTCAGCTGTAACTGTTACCTACCTCACACTGCTCCTGCTCTGGGAATTCTTTCCTGTCTGCTTTCCCTCCATTGTACAATGCCTGTCTCTCATTCCCTTCCAGTGTCACACTGTGTACAGTGTGCTCGTGAATTCTCTGTGAGCGCCCTGAAAACACAGATTCTCAGGCCCCAGCCCAGAGGTCTGACAGGCCTACAGAGGAACTCAGGCATCTGCATCTGTGGGCAATCCCCTGCCATGGAGGATGAGGGATCTGTGATGGCGCAGCCCTAGCAGGAGTCGGGCAGTGGGAGGGCTGACTGGTAACTCTAACACCTGCCGTGCCAGCACTCCCCCCATGGCGATATCAAGCCATCGACGTGGCATCCCTGAACCCAGTGGGAAGAGGCACTCAGGAGCATACTGACATAGGACTACAGATAGGAGATGTCTGCAGCCACAAACGTATAGAAAACAACTTCAAGAAGCACACTGACCAGGAAGTGAAGCATATTGAGTATTAATTGCCTCTGTTTTACCCAATGACTTACACAATTCCTTAACGTTTAACCCTCGTTATTGGGGAGTGGCTGCAGGCCAGCCCTGCTCATGCCAGCGCCCAGAGTTGAAGAACTCTGTCTAGAGAATTGATGGACACCTGATTTCCTTCTAGCAAAACTCTTATGTTTGCAAAGTTTTTCTGAAATTCTTGGAGACTTTAAAACCGTTCTCAACCTCATCATTGCTTTTGAAGGGACCCTGTTTATTGATGGGGTCCTGTGTTAGGAGGTCTGGTGGGGAGAAGGAGGGAGGGAGCAGCATGATTTGGGGAAAGGAATTTCGTGGCTCTCTGCCATTTCTGTCCTCACAGCCCTTCTCCTGCCTCAGTGCTGAAGGCACCACTGCCAGGATCGCTCAGGAAGCTCCTGCACATTCCGTCAGTCAGTTGCAAGCTCCTAATTTTCCTCCAGTTATAAGGACCTACCCGGCTGGCACTATCCTATCAGATGCTAGTGAGAGGGAACCTAGGTGTCTTATCTCCCTTCCCTGCATCGCCGGAAAAGCTGTTTTCTCTCCGCAAGGGCACAGTCTTGTGTCATTGCACTTGACTTGGAACAGGGAGAACAAGGTCACTGTGCTCAGACTTGAAGACTTAGAGGGTCACCGGCGGAGAGGGTTACAGGGAGGAAGAAAGGCGTCAGCGCCATATTGCAGACTATGGAATCTTCAGCACATTAAGCCAGCCTGCCCAGAAACAAGGATTCTCCTCCAGGTACACAGAGGAAAGGAGGCTCAGGAAACTAACACACAGCAGAGCTGGGCTTCAAACAAGTCTGACAGATTCCAGGATCAGGCTCTCACCTTCCCTGCTGCTGTCCTTACACCTGAGGCTCACGACAGCCACTGACCCATTTTACAGAGTGAGAAGCCTGAGGTTTATGACTTCAGAGGCTTGGGTGCAGGGTGGCTAGGGCTCGATACCCCCTTTCCTAAATGCAAGGACTCCCCTTCAAAGGCACTGTCTCCTGTCCAAGACTTTGGAAGACTGTGTTTCAGTGAAGGAAGGGGAGAGCCCTGACTGGGGAAACGCTGAAGGAGGAGGGAGAAGAGCAATACTGATACAGCCCAAGTTCACTTCATCAGGGATGAGGTCCTGGGGAGCTGCTCCTGTTCCCATAGCAACCGGGCACCCCCTCCCCAGCTTCAGTTGTACTAAGAATTGGTGCATGTGTGGTGCGGGGGGGGGGGGGGGATTGTCAAATAAAGGTTGTGTCACCCTCACCGTCCTCCATTATTCAGACGGTTACCCAGTAGTAACCATGGCAACCACCCTGGGAGCAGTCATGGAAGAAGGCAGTTTTCCCACCCAGTGGGCAGGACTGCAACACCAGGGCGCCCCAGGGAGACATCGCCGTGCCCCTGACAGCTTTGCCAGTGTCTCCCCCCACCTCTGCTGCACCAGCTTCTGGGGCACACACCCCAGTTCTAACGTGGATGAAACTTGGACAATTTTCCTCACGCTCTGAGCCAGGTCTCCGCACATGCTTACAGCCAAGCACTGGGTTGTCATTATCATCATCGCCATCATATTCATCATCACTGAGGGTGGGGCTCAGTGAACGCGTCCGGCAGATCGGACCCCTGTGACAGATGGGTGTCAGCCTCCCTGGGTCACAGTGTCCTTACCTGCAGAATGTGAGTCTGCACGTGCATTCATGGCTGTGGTTTCCAAGGAATTGATGTCTTACTTTGGGGTTCCCTTGAGTATAAATACTAACATAGGACTTGGGTGCAGGCAGCTTATTTGGGAGGTGATCCCCAGAAGCACAAGTGGGGAACCAGGAAAGTGATGTGGAGCAAGGGAGCGGATGGGCTGATAGTGAGCAGGTTACACCATGGCCCCTGGGGCTCAAGCCCACAGGAACTCTTGAAGGAGTGTGTAGAGTCTGCCTCTGAATTGTCCTAACTGAGGGACAGCAACATTGCGGGATTTAGGGAACAACTCCACAGTAGGGAAAGAGGCCTCCAGCAGAGAGATGTCAGCATGCGAGGCGGGAGGCTCTCCTGGCTGCAGGTAACTCCAGAGACGGGCACAGAGACCTGTCTCACTCTGACTCTGCTGCTCACACATAGACGTTTTTGTTTTCTAGAAATCACTCCTATCCAGGAGACTAGGAGAGAGTCTGGAGTTGGCCTCACTGACATTAGTGGCCTGGGTATGAGGGCTCGCTCTGCTTGTTACTTCCTGTGAGGCCTTGGGTAAGGGCCCCAATGCCTCCAACCCTTTGTTTGCTCATCTGTAAAAGGGGTCAATACTAATAATGATACATACCGCTTGGGTAATGTGGTGAGAATTAAATAAGATAACATTTAATTGAGGGTTGGCAAAATGTTTCTGGGGAAGTGCCAGATGGTAAATCTTTTAGGCTTGGCATGTCACAGGGTCTCTGTGGCAACTATTCATCTCTGCCATTGCATCAGAAAGGCGGCTGTGACAATATGCCAACAAATAGGTGTGACTGGATTCCAATAACACTTCATTTGCCCAGACGAGATTGGCCAGGTTTGTAGAGCCACGAAGCACAGTGCACAGTGTCTGCCACACAGGAGCCACTCAAGGGGCATCGCAGCTGAGAAGGACCTGAGTTCAATGCTCCTTGAGGCTTAGGCAAGCTCCAGCTCACCTGTCAACCACTCCAAACACTCAGCTGCGTGTTTCAGTCCTTGCTACTTCAAAGTGGGTCCACTACAGCCCCATCACCATACGGGGTGCTCCTTAGAAATGTAGACGTAGGCTTCCTCCCACAACAGTCAGGATGCACACTGCATGGGATCACAGTGCTGTGGGTGCACATCACAGCAAAGAGGCACTGACCTGAGGAGTCACTGCCTGCCCTTCCCCACCGCACACCTTCTCTGACCCAGCCCAGAGCGACGCCTCTGCCGGCTCACTTTCTAATCCAGGTGTGGGCAGCAGACTGCCCGTGATCCCGCCCAGAGTGCTGTCTGCAGGGCTTCTGCTCAGCCAGGTTCCCATCTCTGAATCTCCTCTTCCAGTGTCCTCACTGCCCCACAGACTCCCCAAACATACCTTCCAACTCCAGCACCTATGTGGTCACTCTCCACCCATGGGGACAGATCCCTGGAAGTGTGCTTATCCAGACTCAAAGTGTAAAATAGACACCGGGTTTTGAAGACTTAGAAGACAAACAAAAAATGTGAAAAAAAACCCTCAATACATTTTTAGTATTGATGACATGTCGAAAGTAGATTTTAGATATACTCCATAAAAATAGTTTTTTAATAATTTCACCTGTTGCTTTTTTTGAAATGTGGCTACCAGAATACTTTTAAGAACATATGGGGTTTGAGTTATACTGGACAGGGTTGGTCTGGTGGGGCCATGTAAACAGTAAAAGACAAGTATCAGTAAATGGCCTGTACTATGCTAGAGAAAAAACATATTCGACACTTGTTAAAATGGTTTGAAGACTTTATTCGTGACTATTGCAGTAGGAGTTTGCAAGAGAGGGGAGCAAAACAGTGCAGCTCAGAATACAGCAAGGAAAAGTGGGGATTTGTAGACAACGAGCAGGGTGAGGTCAGTGGATGGAAAATTATTAAGAGGAAACATCCAGGTCTTGCTAAACTGACCCAAAAGGATTTTGACTAAAGGAAGGTCACAAGACACAAAAGACGGCAGACAAGGAATTGATCAGTTATTAAGCATAAGCGGACTTCAGATATGGGGGTGATTATTGCTAAGCAGATATAGCAGGATTCTTGGCTAACACTGGGCTGGGCCTGCCCACAGAGATTAGTCAAGAGGGAGGCCCCATCAGTTTGATTGTCGCCTCTGCCACCATCCAGCTGCAGGACTTTGTTGAAACTGGGTAACCTCTCTGTGCACCATCCAGAGTTGTGGTCACAGAAGGCGGCCCGTAGGGTTGCTGTATGAGGTGTGACCTAAACGCCCAACACTCTGCTGGGCACAGAACACGCAGGGAGGAGGAGCTCCAGTTACTGGGCTTTTCTCCACGATCTCACATAATCATCAAGGCTGATTCTGAGACCTCCAGGAATCCTGGGCTCTGCGCATTGGAAACGATGACACAGATTCCTGGCTTTGTCCTAAACCACTTGTCTTCCAGAGTTATGAGCACCCCTGTCGTTCTCTGACCACAAGTTGAAGGTTATTTCTCTGTTCTCTGAATTTCTCTCTCCAATCACATGACCATTTCCACCAGGAAATAAAGCTGCCACCCCACCGAGTGCGCCACAACTTAAAATGCTGGTGGTGGTCTCTGCTTCCACCCACCACCGGCAACAGCCCCCGCCCCTCACAGTGCAAATCATACTTCATCAGAATGACAAGTGATCCTTCAGTGCTCATTTGTCAACCACAAGGTCACAGTGGACTCCATGGCTTTTCCCTCTCTCTGTCTTTCCCCTTCTCTACATATCCCACCCCAACTCTTACGCCCCAATTTAAAATCCTTGGTAGTCCCAGAGTGAGCAGATTAAAAGGGAATATTTGTCATGAGATGACATGGCAGGCCAGGACCATTGGCCAAAGCTGGGTCATTAAACATTCGTCATTGTTGGGACGGGCAGCCAAAGTCTCCAGTGAGGAGATTTAGAATTCTCCAGAGAAAAGAGAAATTCATTTCTTTGCCAGTGATTTAGTTTATTCTATTAGAAAGGCCTTAAAAACACATCAAAACAAAGACAGCTGCACGTGATGTCTAGGTTCACGAGGGTAAAGTCAGCTCCATTTATTGGACCCAGATGTAAATTTTGTGAAAAGGTCAGGGTCTTAGGGGAAAAGTTTTCCTGAGAGATCCTGTACCCAGGAAAGGGCCTGGTAACCCCAGATGGCAAAGAGCTGTCCTGTTCTCTGTCCCACCTCTCGACCCTCCTTGGCTCTGGCCACTATAGCCTTCGCACAAGTGGCTCTCTGATTATGCTGCACCGTAGAATTAACCAGAATGTTTATTTAAAATGCAGGTTCCACTGTCCTGTTCCCAGGTTTAGGAAACTAAAGTAGCACCTTGGGAAACCGTATTAAAAAAAAAAAAGAAATCCCAAAAAAACCCACCCAGGTGAGGCAGTAATTTGAGCAGACCTTTCTCCTTGGCCGCTGCAAAGCTGGAGAAACTCAGATGACTGGCCAGCTGTCTGGCAGGACACCCTCCTCTGTGCATCCGGGAGGCAGGTGTGGCAATGTTGGCAGAGGATAATCTATCCTCCCTTCTTGCCCCCAGAGAATGCCTGCTGGGGCCAGCAAGGAAGACAGTCGGCTTCAGTTGTTTCTGGTACAAGAATAAGACATGTGTTTTGATCACACTTCACAAAACTGCTTCATGCTGTTGTGACTTGCTTTACCATTGACTGTGGGGGCCCAAAGGAATTCAGTCCCTGGTTCAGTCCCCGCCTTAACCCTTCCCAAGGTCTGCGGCTCCGGAGTCCCTCTCTGCTGGGGGCCGGGTCAGCACCCTTTTGCACTGGGAATCACCTAGGGCTCATGGAATACCTGTGCCCAGACTCCAATCAGGTGTCAGAATCTGGAGGGAGGAGTAAGGACCAGCAGAGTGTGTCCCCACCCTGGGTGCGTCTAACAGTAAACACAGTTAATAATATTTTACATAGTTTTCTGCCTTGTCTGCCATTGGACTTCCCAGAGAAATTTCAAAACCCTGACAATGATATCTGAGTCACCCAGCCCCAAGTCTAAATGAATTAGTTTACTGCTGTTGTCAGGCACTGGAGTATTTGTTTGTAATTTAATATTTATTGAGGTAACTCTGCTTTACAAAATAATATAAACCCATATGTGCAGGTTCACTATTCCTTAAACATATGACAACATGCCCTGGCCTTCCACCAAATTACCAAAAGTCCTCCACCACTGTCCATTAAACTGACCACCACCTGCCCCCACTCTCCACCCTGCTCCCCCCACTGATAAGCTCAGTTCTCACGTCAGTGTCAAGGGTTGGTTGATGTTTAATCTGTTCCTTTGCTTTGCCTCTTTGCATTCCACATGTGAAGGAGATCATCTGGTATTTGTCTTTCTTCTTCTGACTGATTTCACTTAGCATAATCCACTGTAGATCTATCCATGTTGATTCAAATGACAGGATTTCATCTCTTCTAAGCGCTGTGTAATATTCCAGTGTGTGTGTGTGTGTGTGTGTGTGTGTGTGTGTGTGTATCACATCTTCTTTATCCGTTTGTCTGACATTGGGCACTTGGGTAGTTCCAATTCTTGGCTATTATAAATAATGCTGCAATAAACATGGGGTGAATATATCTCTGTGAATTAGTGTTTTTGTATCTTTTGGGTCAATACCCAGAAGTGAGATGAAGGGATGGTACGGGATTTCTATTTTCAATTTTTTGAGGAATCGTCACATTGTTTTCTATCAGGATTGCACCAATTTGCACTCCCACCAACAGTGTAAAAGTGTTCCCTTTTCTCTGCATCCTCACCAACAGTTATGGCTTCCAGACTTTTGAATAATAGCCAGTTTCACAGGGGTAAGGTGGTATGTCATTGTTGTTTTGATGTGCATTTCCCTGGAGTATTTTTTAACGTGCACTTGGCTGAGAAACATTCTCTAGTCTTCCTTTCTCTGAGGGACGCTCCAGCACAGACTCTCCTGCAGTCACATCGTGGTATCTTCAAGTTCCACTGGGGGCCTAAGTAAAGGCGTGACCCCCCCAGGCTGATTCCTTAGGACAGTTGGGAGCCCATTCATTTATGCTGGCAAATAGTACTTGGTGCAGCCTGAGTGCAAGCCCTCCAGTTCAGTGGTTTGCCATCTTAAATTGCTACTCAAAGAGGGGTCCATGCACCAGCAGAGGTCCTGGGGGGATTCATTATACATGCAATTCCGTGGGTGCCACCCCGAACCTATTGAACCTATTGAGCTAGGGATGTTTGCTGATGGGGCCCCGAGTCTGTGTAACACAAGTTTGGGAACCACTAACTTTAATGCAGAGAAATCTCCCGAGAAGCTATAATAAAATGTAAGATGCCTGAAGAATCTGGTCCTGGAGGTCTAGAGTCAGAATCTGAACAATTAGCCAGCACACCAGGGTAAAGAATGATTCCTGGCCTTAACTGGACAAGCCCTGAGAAGGTGGATCCCCCGGAGGTCTGCACAATATGTGGCCACAGTTCCCACGGTCCGCATGGACTCCTGTTTTCCCTTCCAGGCTCATTCAAAAGCTTCTAGAATCATAAGCCTTCCCCACTCCCTGGCCTTCCCTAGAAAATGGGCCAAATCAGTCCACAGCCCACAAGACACAACAGGACTCTGTTGTGGCTTTTGGAATCTGTGTGCAAGGCGCTCTTCTGAAGTTGAGGCTTCCACAAGGATGAAAACAGCCAATTACTCCCAGACATTGCGGGGCTGGACACATTTATTTGCAATAACGCTCCTGGCCACACACTTCCAGATGGACAGTCCCAAAGAGAACGACTTGTTTCCTCTCGTCTTCGTTCGCGGTTCATTTTTACGACTGCAGACGGTCATGGTTGCCATGTGTTTCCCTCGCATCTGTAAGTGCTTTTCCACTCTCAGGCCTTGGCAGCTCCAGACTCACCCAGGAGAGCGCACGCCGTCACTGCTGGCACCCGGCCAGTCTCCTCCAGAGCTCAGCGATTGGAGGTTGGCAGCAGATGAAGACGCATGGCCTCTCTGTGCCTACTTGCACTTTCGGAGTGTCTTGCACTGTGCGCTGGATTCCGTTATCATTGAGGGGCTTGGCTTTCCGTTTCTCCGGCAGCCATGCTAACAGATGGACCCGGCTGAGGAGCTGCCGGGTCGCTGTCTGTTATGATCCTCCGAGCCCATTAACCCCTGAACCTGGGAGATGGTATCTTCCCAGGGATGAATTACCTTTCCTTCCAGACATGTGTTTGCTCATTTAGCACCCTATTCCTAAAAGCAGCCCTATGTTGGCACCGTTTTCCAGAAGTGGTGGGAAGCAGCCAGCATTCAGGAAGAGCAGCTGGCCACACACCTAAGAGTGACTGACAGCTGACCTTGACCAAGCCCTTACTACACCAACGTTCTTTCCCTCCACTGTCAGTTATCCTCCCACCATCCTGGATCTTGGGTGAACGGGGACCTCCATTTTGCAGAGAGGGTGTTTGAAGCACAGGGAGGTTAAGCAATCCGCCTGACAGCACTCAGCTGCTCAGTGGCAGGACTGGGATTTGAACCCAGATATTTGCTTATTTTAAACCAGCACTTTCATTAACTAGTAGATCTCCTTCCACTGATACCCTCTCGTTGGACAGAGGCAGGGAGGGGCTTTGGGGTCATAAGACTCCATCACTCCCAATGATCTATACCCATGAATTTCACTTTGAGAAAAAAATCTGTATTAACACAAGTGCCACAACTGAGTGTTTTTAATGTGAATGCTTCGTTTAACCCTGAAGTTTATATTTAGTTATACACACTGTTTTATTCATGTGGGTAAAGGGACAGAAAATTGTAGTTAATATTTCACAGCTTCATCACCATTCAGCTTGAATTGCATCTACCGCATACATTCTTGAACAAGGTAGGATGTCGCCAGGGCTCCTGCTGGTTCTGGGTAGTTTTTGCTCTGAAAATCTTGAAAAGGGAAGTGAGTCACCTCCCAAAATTAGATTTCTGATTGTTAGGAGTTGTGTTCCGCTCATATAATAAAAATAAATACCACCATTTAAAATATAGTTTATTCTCTTATATAAGGTTTTTCTCCTCTAACAGTGTTCCCAATTTTAACAGTTCAGAATCATCGAAGGAACTTAAAATATAATCATGATACCTAGGCTTCCTCCTGTAAGACCAATGACAGCATCTCTGAATGTAGGTGGCTCTCAGGCAGCAGTATTTTTCAAAGTTCTCAGATTATTTCAACATGAAGCTTCAGTTGAGAATCAGTGCAAATCTTAACATCATCCCAGTGGTACCACTAGTCCACACAAGTTCTTGCCATCTGTCTACACTTCCACCCTCAGCACCTGTGGCTTGCTGTCAAGATCACCACACAGTCCCAAAATAGCTGCCAAAGCTCTTGCTATCACATCTGTATTCCATTCTGGATCAGAGGAAAGAGGAAGGAAGGGAAGAACCACATGACATAATGTCTGGCTGCGATGGACTGAATTGTGTCAAATTCATATGCTAAAGCTTTACTCCCAGTATAACATATTTAGAGCTGGGGCTTTTAGATAATTCAGGTTAAATGAGGTCATAAGGATGGAGTCCCAATCTGACAGGATTGGTGCCCTTAGAAAAAGAGGAAGAAACAGATCTTTCTCTCTCTCCACCATATGAAGATAGTGAGGAGGCAACTGTCTGAAAGCCAGAAGAGTGGTCAGTCACCAGGCTGGCACTTTGATCTTGGACTCCCACCCGCCAAACTATGAAAAGAAACTAATTTCTATTATTCAAGCCACTCAATCTCATTACAGGCACCAGAGCAAACTGAGACACCACTGAGTTGGCGCCCTTCCACCGGCCTTCCCAGAAGTCCCTTCAGTGCTATTCATCAGACATAGTCACAGGGCCACCCTAACTGCAGAAGGGACCGGCCAATGTCATCTTTGCTGGGTTTCCTGCAAATAACATTTTATTGGCTCACTTCCAATAAAATTAGGGTTCTATGGCCAAAGAAGTGGAAGAGAGGACATCTGGTCAGCACTATGTCCTGATGAAAAGGGAGAGACTGAGATGAATGGGAGAGTGCACCCAAGAGAGCATGTCAGAAACAAGGGTGCTGAGCCCAGAGGACCTGCATCAGAGCGCCAGCTGTGGGAGGCAGGGTTCATGAGCCCAGTTCCTGGGACTGAGCACCCCCACTGCCCTCCACAGCGTCACAGCTGTTAACATGAAAAGGCCCACACAGAGTCCAATGGGCCTTAGGCTGAAAATACATTTGCTGGGGGGTCCCTGGACCTAACAGTGACTTAGCAAGCAGCACTTTTTGGCCTTTGCTGTCTTTATCACATACACCAAACAAGCCATCAGGTAATGCTTTTTTGGGTAAGGAGAAAACTGAGGTGAACAGACACTGGGGCCGGCACCGCTAGAAATAGGAATCAGAAGCCTCTCTTCTCCAGTGAGCAAATATTTGAGGACTTACTCTACACACCAGCACTGATACTGGTGCTGAACGATGGATAGGCCCCAGTTCTCATGGAACGTACATGCCAAGTGGCAGACAAGCATTCAATAAGTCAGCAGACAGCTTTGAGTGGGGTCATGAGGGAGAGTGGGCAGATTTCAGTAGGCGTCTGTGAGCTGCTATCCTGCAGCTCAGCCTCAACAGGTGCAAAGAAGTTTCCCCACACAAGCAATTCTCACACCCCAGCAGGGTATCTGAGAATTCAACTCAGTTCCAACGCAATCTGCACTAAGACTGCATCAGATTCCACTGCAGAGGACTCAGTCTCCCAAGGTCAGCCCCACTGGTTTCCTGTGCTTCTGACCAACAGGCTGCAGATTCATGGGGATCACCCCTTCTTCAGACCTTAGGTGCTAGTCACAAGCCTGCGTGTTTCTGCTTGATTGTCTAGAAATCAGAAGTTCCCAGGATCCCTCCTCAGAGTCCACTAATTTGCTAGAATGTTCACAGACCTCAGAAAATCTGGTTACTCACGAGAGCACTGATTTAGTGCAAGGACTGAACTCATCAACAGTCAGATGGAAGAACTGCCTAGGATAAGACATGAGGAAAGGTACAGAGCTTCCATGCCCTCTCCTGGTGCCCTACTCGCTCCACATCTCCACACGCTTCCTGCACCGGAAGCTCTCAGAAGCCCCTGCCTTTGGGGTGTGTATGGAGGCTTCCTTACCTAGAGACACCTGATGAATGCATTGGCCATGGACTAACCTGCAGCCCCTTTCCCTGCTCTGGAGGCCAGGGGCTGGGACTAGAAGTTCCACCCCCACCCCCTATTCACACTGGTCTCCCTGGCAATCAGCCCCCAAACTTAGGTGCTCCCCCAAAAGTCACCTCATTCGGAAAACAAGACACCTTGCCCCGCCCACACGTAGGAAATCCCAAGGCATTGGGAGCTGTGAGCCAGGGATTGTGGATGAAGACCACCTAAGAATGAGAAATATATTTGGATGACCAAAATGTGTTATTTTTGGACTCCTGGTATCCCTGCATCAGAGGGGCTCTCTTGGGAGAGAAGCTGTTGGAGTCAGGAGTGATGAAGAGGATGCAGGCACAGGGGTCCTGGGAGAAGAATGCTCTTGGGGAAGGTGAAGGGGCAGAGAAAGGGAACCCTGGCTCGGAGCTCACAGGGCGTGGGGCATGAAGGGACGATAGGGAAAGACTGCATTTTCACTTAAGGATAGTGGGGAACCACTGGGCATGGAAGCCAGGGAGAGAGCTCTTCCGATTATTTTTCTGAAACTGGCTTTGACTGAGTATGGTGCACACGGGGTAGAGATGGCGAGGATGGGAGCAGGAAGCCGGCTTGGAGATTTCACGCTGGTCCAGACAAAAGGTACTGGGGGCTTGGATCTGATTGGGGGTCCATAACCGTGGTGGGTGGGCTGCTGTTGACAGAAAGTTACTGGAAGCAGTCATGCTTGTTGGCACTTGTCTCTGTATCTTTTCCACTAAAGCAACTGGAATGACTGTAACAGATTGCAGAGACTACAAGGCTGAAAGTATTTACTCTCACGTCCTTTATAAGGCAAGTTTGCCAAGCCTGGACTAGCAGGGAGATATATTTGGCTGGGGAGAGACTGGGATATGTTTTAGATGCAGAACCAACAGGATTTGTTAAGTGGATTGGATACAGGGAAAGAGGAAATTCATGTTCTAGACTTTTGGCTTGAGGCTCTTGCTGCATTCTGGTGCCATTTCCTAAGAAGAGAAGACCGTGCTCGGGCAGGAAGCTGTCTCTGGGCTCGCTGTTTGGGGGTGCCGAGCAGCACGTGACAAGCCGAGCACAGGTCATCATGTTGTCAAGGGGTCCGCGTGGATTCTCTTGATTCAGGTACCACAGTGCGTTGTGGAGTTTCTCAGTGAGTCCCCAACTTCTCACACAGGGGATCAGGTCACTGGGAGAATCAAGAATCAGAGGAACTGGTTCTCAGATGTACCTGCGGGGAGCCCTAGTGATGTGCAGTGGACACAGTGACTGTTGGCTTTGAATTTGGCCAGAAGGGCCAATCCATGACTAGAGTGGCATTGATACCCCTTTACTATTTAGTGCAATCAGTACCAGCATTCCATTCACACGGCTATTTAAATGGTGCGAGCTGAGCGACTTTGGGGTCCCTTTTCAGCCTCAAGAAGGCTTCCTGAGCTGGACGCACTACCTAAGATCCCTAACTCATCATCCGCTTCTTTGGATCATATCATGAGGCTGCTGGTAAGAATATCATTCACCCTTCCAGATGCCACCATACACTCTCTTAACCTAAGTTAGAAGCCTTAGAATTCTCTCTCTCTCTCTCTCTCTCTCTCTCTCTCTCTCTCTCTCTCTCTCTCTCTCTCTCTCTCTCTCTCTCCCCTCTCTCTCCCTCTCCCCCTCTCCCTCCCCAAATCATCAGTGCTCATCCTTCTAGTGTGACCTCCAGGGTACCCATCCTAGGACACACATCTCATTGCAGCAGACTGTGACAATTCTATCTGCCAAGAACACCAGCTCCCTTCTGCAGGAGCATTGCACAGTCCCTCTGGCCCCCAGCATGTGACTTTTGATGCAGCTGCCAATCGAATCCCCTGACCCTCATCAGAAGTGGGCAGTAGACCCAGTGTGAACTCCTCAGAGTCCCATCCTCCCGCTCCAGAGATTTCACACCTGTAACACCTGAAGGACAGAGCTTGCCTTTCCCTGAAAGGTCAACATTTCCATTGACTGGGCTGAGAGATAAGCAGGAGCTAACCAGGCACACAAAGGAAAAGGCACACACAGGTCCCAGCCTGTGCAAAGGCCTAGTGGTGGGAGGGAGCGGAGACACCAGGCACTGAGAGGTCAGTGCCACTGGAGCCAAAGCAGGAGTGAGGGGCCAGCGGGCAGACTGCATGGTGCCCACATCTGTGCTCATGCGACAGCAGCCACAAACTCACTAGCAAACGTATCTTGCCCCATATGCCAGCCAAGGGTGTAACCACTTTACACATGCTCACCCAGGCAAATCTCCAGTAATGCAATGGCCTAACTATTATTAGCATCCCAATTTTACAGATGGGGGAAGTAAGACCAAAAAAAGGTTTAATAACTTTTCTGAGGCCCTACACCAGTGAGTGAGAAGAGAGAGACAGAAGGGAGAAAAAAACAAAACAAAAACAGTACGTGGTAAGAAAATTGAACAGGAGGCACTGGCCACAAGCTCTATAATACTGGGAAGCCTGGCTAGAGGGGGTTAAAAGCTAGTTTGGGCACGCTCTGGTGGAGGAACAGTTAGGTCTGCCGCCTCCAACTGAGCACAGTCCACATACATCTCAAGGACCTGGGTTTGTGTACTGGGGCCAGGAGGAACAATGAAGATGTACAACTAAAATGAATAAATAAATAAAAATGCTTCTTTTTCCTCTCTTCCTACCTGCTTGCCTACCTGCTTTCATTTCTGCTTGTACCTTTCCTCTAAAAGAAGAAAAAAAAAAAAAAAATAGCTGGTTTAGTTAAGAGCTCATGCTAATTTCCATGCCTCCCTGGATGGTGGTTAATGGTTAATGGTTAATGTTGGCTGGCTGCTCCCCCAGGCAGGTTCTAGTTGACATGAACCCAGCAGATTGTCCCACAACCTCTTGAGCCTCCTGAGTTCTGAGCTGTGTCATGTTCAGTAGAGAGGTGAAGAGGTGTCACTGTTTGCCCCGCAAAGTACTACTGACAGGGCACCAAAGTGCCTTATGGGTCATCGGAATCACCACCGAGTCTCAGCCCAGGTCCAGAGGCCCCGCCAGGAACAGCTTCCTGATCTGCTTCCTGTCCCTTCTGCTGCTTTTCCACATGGCTGGATTTATTTTCAAAACAATTTACAGTTACATTAAATATTAAAGGCACTTTGCAGGTGGTGTTTACTGTTTGAAAAGTTAACAAATGTATGCTGTGCTGTATAAAATGGCAAAAACCAATTTGGAGCGCGTGATGGTTTGGGCTGGGTGATAGCAACATGACAGCTATTTCCATATTTTAATGAGGCAGCATCTTCTGCGCAGCCCTGGAACGTGATTGGCCCGTGGGTCACACAGGCACCTGCTGCGTGCCGACTGAGAGTGGGAGTGGGGATGGAAAGGCCTCCCTGAGTCCCTGCATTGCTCCTTGTAGCCATTTGCAAGCACCAGTTCACAGGCAAAGGAAGCCCAGGTCTGCATGGTGGACTGTTTGATCGGAACAATATTCGAGTTCTATTTTAACTATGGATCTTCGCCACGTGCCCAGCCCTGAAATGAAAACTCCACATTCATTCTACGACCTATTCTTTCAGTCCTTCTTCCAGCCATGGGATACCAGGAATTGTGCTCAGAGAGATGTCCAATCTCTGCCCTCTTGGGATTTACACACTGAGGCAGAAGACAAGAAGAAGCAAGTAAGCAGACTCAGAAAAGATGATTGCAAATGTTATTAGCAACAGGAAAGACATGGAGTGAAGCGGGTTGGGGTGGGTGGCCAGGGAAGGGCTCTCCGGAGAGATAACATTTAACCTGAAGCCTGAGAGAGAGCAGGGGTTGGCCCTTGGAAGAGCCAAGGAGGGACAATGTACAAAGGTCCTAAACACAATAGCGAGGGGCACAGTCAAGAAACTGGCAGAATCAGTGAACTCTAGAGAAGAGAGATTCCAGGTGGGGCAGGTGCTATAAAACCTCCATTTTATACAAGAGATATGGCTCCAAGAGATAAAATTTTCCAACCGAGGTCATACAGCCAATATAGTTTCTGATTTAGCAGGTCTGGTGAGGCCTGGATATTCAAAGGCAAATAAACTCCCTGACACCGATGCTGCTGGTCAGCAGGTCATAGCACCAGACACCAGGGCTGGGAGACTGCATCTTTATTGTCACAAATAGTAACAGAAGCTGGGAGCTATGACCTCCTTATTGCTTATTCTAGGTCAGGTGCTGATGTCATTAATATTCATTCTATAAAATCATTATAACGATATTGACGGTAATATTAACACTAATATCAATTTTGAATTTTCAGAGCAACTCTTGGAGGTAGGTATTACTGTTATCGCCATAGGTCCATGTCTACAGATGGGGAAACTGAGGCACAGAGCGGTTAAAGTAACTTGTCTAAGTTCCCCGAGCAAGTTCACGGTCCAGCTGAGATTTGAACCCATAGTTGGTGCTCCCAGACCTGTCATCCAGCCTCTCTTGCTTCCCTGCCTCTGGTGCCATTCATTCAAGCAATTAATTCACTTGCTAATTAACCTTGCAGACTGTCATTACCTCCGGCCCCTGGGGTCTGAGTGTGTGAGCCCTGCTCTGCACTGAGGGCTCCTTCTTTCCTTTCCTGATTGCTGCAGCACATATTCGAAGGAGCGTGTGTTCCTTGAGTTCCCTCTGACTGATGGAGGTTGTCACAGGCACCCAGGGAGAGCCATCTGCACGTCCACCCGGTGCCTTTTCCACAGTTCTGCCTTTGTATTCATCAAGCTCGTGTCTTAGGAGAGGGGGACAGTCAGCGGCTGATGTTGATGGAGCGCTTGTGGCGGGCCAGGTACAGGGCTAAAGACAGCTACGCCTCCCAGCTGTGCTACAGGCAAGGCAGTCTGACCAGTTCCAGTCTACAGAGGGGGAAAATCAGGCTGGCCAGGGCATGGTGCCAGGGTTTGCGGCCACGTGCCTGAGTCCTAAGACATGTGTTCTTATAAACTCTTGGGGCCCTCAAGATTGTCTCTTATGAAGGGCTCACAGGGTCCAGGGTCCAGGGTCCAGGATCAGGCGCAGGGCTGGTAGCAAACGGGCGAGGTCCCATGTCAGAGGCAGTGGAAGGGTGAACAGACCCTTAAGGGAGGAACACATTGAACCTTCCAAGTGCTTCCAAGACCTTCTTTGCACAGATGGGAAAACTAAGGTTCCAAAATGGGGAGTAATTTCTCTTCTTTATAACCCATTAATCCAGGCTTTAGCAGCCTTAGTTTTATTTGCATTTTGGATGGACAAGTCTTCGTTGCATCATTCTATGTGCTGCAAGGTATTGACCGGCATCCCTGGCCTCTCCTCACAAGATGATGCGTCCCCCGTCCCCCACCCAGTTCTATAAACCAATAGTATCTGCAGGCATTGTCGGCTGTCCCCCGGATGTGTGGGTGGGGGTAGGTGGGGACCCAAGTCTCCCTGCTGAAGCCCCTGTGTTCCTCTGACAAGACTGTGACTGGGCAGCAAACCAGGACCAGTGAACACAGGCATCCAGCAAAATCAGTTCATCATAAACAGAAATCGACTACATTTAATTAACAGAGTCTAGTTACAGATAAGCTTAACCAGGAGACAGACAGAGACACAGATAATAATCCAACCAGTCTTCCACGGAGACACAAAGACTCGTGCTGGGCCTGATAAACCAGCAGACCCCTGTCAGCGCCACAGTATCTGTCTTCGCCAACACCTGTGGAGTTCCCCAAATACCTCACCTTCCCCCACGTTGTCCCTTCGACGTGTCTGTACAGTCTCCATCACCCCATTGGCTGGAGAAGTGGATCTGTGACAGAGCAGGTCTCTCACTTCCTCTGTCGGTGCCTCTTGATAATGAATCTATTTCCTTCCACCATTTGTCCTCTTGAGTATCAGTTCTTAAGGTGACAAGTCGCAGAGCTGGGTCCAGTGACAAGACCATTTGCCTAAAATTCTTCCCGTAGCTTTTCTGGATAAAATCTGAATTCCTTTGCCGGGTCTATCAAATCTTCAGTGACATGGCCCCACTGAAACTTTGAAGACTCCCAGGTGTCAGGCACTAAGACAAGCCCTCAGAGGTTGTCATCCTATGTCAAAGCTTAGAAAGTTGAGGTCTCACAAAACTAAGGGCCACCAGTTAGCACCTGACAGATATCAACTTACTTGCTGACTTTCTGAGCCTGCTAAGAGCCATCTGCTTTATGAACATGGTCGGCTTCCAACATGTTGACCATTATTCTCTCTCCATGCTGTGTTTCCTCTCATAGGCCTTCCTGTGGAGCAAGCACCCACCTGGCTCCCCTGCACGGCTGACTCCTGCCTTCTCTGCTCCCAGAGAGCTAGGACCGAGTCACATCCCTGAGTCTGGCAGCCCGGGGCTCAGCCAGAATTTAACTCAGGAGAGAGGGGCCAGGTCTCACCTTTCCTGAAAGCAGTCTTTTTTGTTGTGTGTTAATTGGGGATCATTTGCTTGGCAAAACCAAACTTATTTGAGGTAACTTCAATAAAAGGAAAGCAATTATGAGGAACTAGGTTAATTTGTGGGCCCCAGGGTAGGAATTCATTTGGGTTCCCACACATTTAAGACATGAAATTCTTCACAGATATTGGGAAACTGGCAGGAATCACATCAGCTCTTTGCCCGCCCCTCCCTCTTTGGTTCCTGGGGGAACACTTTTCTCTTTCTCTGCTTCAGTCTCTTGCATTTCCTGTAGACCAGCTCTCCAGGTCTGTTCCTGCATCAGAACAAAATGGCCGCCCAGATGGCTCACTTTAGTCCATTAATACTAAGACTGGGTAGTTTACAAACAGCAAGAATTTATTTCTCATAGCCCTGGAGGCTGAGAAGTTCAGGGTCAAGTTCGGGTCAACATCAGGATTGCAGACTACTACGTGTGTTGGGACTTCCTCAACCTCATTGACCTTCCCAGAGCTCTGTCATGTCAAGTCTAAATCCCCTTCCAACTCCTAGAACCTATGTTCTCATGTGCCCCTGAAGGAGCAGAGGAGAGGAAAGGAGAGATGCCCATTTCTCAGATGTATAAACAAGACCTAGACCAGAATGGAAGTCTTATCTATAATAGTTTTTCTAAAACAGAAACAACCTATTGTATTTCTGATAACATATGATCAATGTAAAAACTGCAACACAGAGGTAAAAAGTCCACTCCACTCCAACCCAAATGTCCCTAGTGGCCTTGTCTTCAAAATAAATGCTTTAATCGTTTGGTGAGCATTCTTCTAAGCCAGCATTGCTTACAGTGTGATTTGCACATCCTAAAGGTTCTGAGACTTATTCGGAGGGTCCTCAGATCAGAGTTATTTTCATAATAGCACTAGCACGTTATTTGTCCTTTTCACTGTGCAGTCTGCCTTGATGGCACAAAAGCAATGGGGGCTAAAATGAGTACCTTAGCACAAATCAAGGCAGGGACAAAATCTGTACCAGTAGTGGGTTCCTCACTTCCACACTTAAATCCTACTAAGGGAAACTGGATTTTTCTAACCATTGTCCTTGTGGAGCACTGCAAATTATTCATTTTATTAAGTCTCTACCCAAGAGGACACTTTTTTTGTTTTTCAACATTCATCCTGCTGGAATGGGAAATAGGCACAAAGCACCTCTAGCCATGTTGAGTATCTCAAGGAAAAAAGCACTTGTGTGGTTATTTGAGTTGCTAACTGAACTAGCCACATTTAACAGGAAACACAGTTCTTAGTGAAAAGTAGGATTGCCAGGCACAGTTATGGCTATTTTTTTTTTTTTTTTTTTGGAATTTGAAAGGTAATTTCTTAAAAATGGGTAAAGTAGACTGTTATTTCAAGAAAAACAATGCACAGTATTTGTCGTCAATGAAAAATCTGAACTTGCAAGCAAAACTTGGAATTAAGGAAAACTTGGACTCTCTACTATGTGCTTGATAGTCTCCCTCCACTTAAAGACTTTCCTGATGAGATGATGTTGATATCAACAACTATGGTCTTTTCGCATTGTATAATGAAATGTTTCAATATTTGAAAGATCTCCATCACTCAGTGAACCAATATTTTCCAAATGATGATTGCATGATATTATGTGGGTAAAAGATCCATTTAAACACAGACAACATAGACAAGTTGATTTTACTATCATCCAATATAAGAAGTTCACTGTTCTAGTGCCAGATTTCATAGTGTAACTAGATTTTAAAAACTACCACTTGTTAAATTTTGGTGTAGTATCAGAGTATCACAGTGATCTGAAAAGGCTATGAAATTCTCCTTCCTTTTCCATCTGTGCAAAGCTAGATGTTTTTCACATACTTCAAGCAAAATAACACATCACAACAGATGGAACACAGAACAGAAGAGAGAATCTGGCTATTTTTAATTCAGACAAGCATCAAAAAGATTTTCAAAAATGTAAAACAATGCAATTCATTTTATTGTTTTTTTACTTAGACTATATGGTTATTTTTCATAAAAAATGACTTATAAGTGATTAGGCAGAAGGTATATGTCTTCTCAAAATCCACATGTCAAAATCTTAACCCTTAAAGTGATAGTATTAAGAGGTGAGGTCCTTGAGAAGTGATGGGGGTGGAGCCATCACAATTAAGATTAGTGTCCTTATAGAAGAGATCCCAGAATCCTCACCTGCCCTCTTCCAGCCACAGGAGGATACAACAAGTAGTCAAAACTTCACACCCAGGAAAAGGGATCTCTCCAGAGTCTGAGCATGTTGATCTCAGTTCCCTGATCTCACGCTGTCAGACTCCAGAACTGGAGAAATCACTTTCTATTGTTTATGAACCACCTGTCTATGGTACTTTGTTAGAACAGTCCAGACTAATACAACATGTTAACATGTAATTCTATTGTAGTTATTTTAATGAATTAATGAAAACATGCTTTAACTCATCTTTTTTAAAAAAAAAAAACAAAAACCAACTCTTTGGAGTCCTGGTATAGAGAGTGAGGCCAAAGTTTGAAAACATCATTCAAACTCTTTTATGCATAAACACACTTTGTTTTCTTACTTAAAAAGTATCAGAGATACCTCTTCATGTCAACTATAATACCCAATAATAGAAATAAGAGCTCCCTTAGATTGAGTGCTCAAAATGTGCCCAGAGACTATATTAAGCAGTTTGCAAACATCGACTTATTTGCATACACTCTTCACAAAAGAACCTGTGCTCTTTCCCCTAGTGCACACGTGAAGAAATGATGTTATGGAGAGGTCAAGCTGCTTGCCGAAGAATACATAGCCGACTGGGGGATCCAGCCAATTTTGACCCCAGGCAATCTGACTCAACACTGCAGGCTTCATATAATCTAAAGTGTGGAAGCCCCAAGATCTCTGCATGATTTATGTGAATAAATGCACATTGGATAGTTGTGATTGACTAGATCAGTATATAGGGGTTTGGTGAGGAATAATTGCAACATAATTTGGGGTAGGTGATTCATGAACCATGAGTCATTAATCACTGAAATTAATCTATGGTTTTAGTGTAACTGATATGTTTCTGCAGAAACCTTCTATTGCCTGAAGAAAATTAAACAAGGGAACACTAGCCAGTTGCCTGCAGGCTATTTTAAGATGCTCAGCAAGAGCAGGGGTTTTCCCCATCAAACCAAGAGCGTGCCTTTCCTAACCCCAGCCCCGTTCAGTGTCTGTCTTCAGTGCTGCCCCATGACCCGGACTTTTCCTTATGCTATTTAGCTCAGGAGAGCAGAGACTCAGGTTGCTGGTTTTCATCCTCTATCCTCTGAACCTCAGCCATTGCCTAGTGCATAGTAGCTGCTAATTAAACACTGGCATGCAGACTCTTTCAGGCTCTGCACACTCAGATCCTCTTAACGTTTCCAGACATCTCAGCTGGAGGCTTGCCTGGACCCTGCAGCCTGCACCTGCTCTACTTCAGTGGAGTTGCTGGAGCTAGATCTGCCTGAAGCAGGGCTGGAAAAATGCATGTCCTGTAACAACCCTTAACTAAAGACCAAGAGGTGAAGGCAGCAAGGCTAAGTAATCCAGCCCTTACCTTACCCCCTCCCCATCAAAATGCACTGAGGGACACTCCTTGGTGGAGTAGTGGTTGGGTTCGCCTTCTCCACCTGAGCGCACTTCGCATATATCCCAAGACCTGGGTTTGAGTCCCAGGGCTGCAGTGGTGGTGGCAGTGGTGTGAGGGGGTGGTGGCGGAAAAGACAATTAAAATGAACACCTGAATGAAAATAAATAAAAAGTGCTTCTTCGTCCTCTCTCTTGCTGCCTGCTTGCTTACTCACCTTCATTTATACTGGCACCTTTCCTTAAAAATAAAAAAATGCTCTGAGGGTACCCTCTCTTTCTGAAACTTCCCTAATGGTACTGAGTTAAAGATACCCTGGAGGCTACTTGGCTGAACACCTGCCTGGCCCACTCCCTTCCCCTGACCATCACACTTCCCACCACCCTATCAGTGTCCTCCTGTGACACAGCCTCTAAGTCACTCAAACCCTTGCCGCATTCTGCTTTTGGGGAGCTCCACCTGGGACAGACCAGTCCTGTGCATTTTGTCACCTGTACACCTTCATTCCTGTCAACACCAGATTTGTTGAATGAATGAAAGCCAGCCTCTCCTTCATAATCCTCAGGCTCTGGGGCATGATTTAAGGGGAGGGATGGTTAGGAAAGAAGCCCAACCATGTTCTCTTGATAATTAAGAGCTTTGGGATCGTGGTGTCAACAGCGGTGGGTGTGCTGGAACCAATTCCAACCGGCTGTGAAAGAGCAATTATCAAACATTCAGGATTCTGAAAACTGGTCGTTAAACTCCTGCTAGCTTAAAGCTGGCCTTAGTGGGAGAATTCACACCACAGAAATAGGGAGATGTTACCAGTCAGGGCTAGCGTCCCTACCCCCAGGCCCGGCCCCCTGGAGCCAGCTGACCAGCACATTACTGGCTATCAACGTCACAGTTCCACAGGAAAAATCTGTGCAATAAATAAAACATACTATTCAATCAAATACAGTCTGTGAGCAAACCCTTGCAGTTCAGGCAGCTGAGAGGCTGGCACACGAACCACATAAAACGCAAGGTCCCAGGTTCGAGTCCGGGCAGGGTTGTAAAATCAAAATAAACAACAAAATAAAGATAGATCTTCCTCCCCTCCCTTCCTTCCTCTCCTTAAACAAAAATGAAAAAAAAAAAAAACAAAAAAACTAGTAAGTGTGAGAAGTGCTTACCCCACTGCCTGGATACAGAAAAAGCACAGCGAGAACTGCTGTGCAAACAGAACATCCTAGAATGCAGACTTGGTGTCTACAGTGCCCTATGTCAACTGACTTCGCCTCATTGGTCTACTCTTCGGTGTCAGCCCAGTCCTACCAGGTCACTCGACCCAAAGCTGTGGTTCTCGGTGAACTCTTACAAACATTACAAAGAACATTACAAAGATGAATTGCTGGTCTTGGCTGGGTGCTTCTTATATAGAAAGCCCAGACTCCAGGTGTGGGCTGGGTCTATGAACAGCTCAGAGGGGAATGAGGACTGTCACTTGACCTCTGCAGCTTTCTTAAAGAGAGGAATTCATTCAAGGCAGATTTGTTAGCAGAGAGCTGTGCCCAGGTGACAGAGATCATATACCCTTAAGACTAAGAGCCACATTCCCATGACACAAAGTCATCCCATCATAATCACAATTATGAAACGTGCAATATGCATCCTGATTCTGATGCAAAGGGTTATATGAAATGAGGGAAACCCTAGGTGGTGTAGCAGCAGCTGCCGGCACCCTTCCCACGTCTCCCTGGAATCGGCTTTCCCATACTTGATGGCCTCCTACCGCAGCCACCTACCACTCTATTCATCTGCTGGGCCCACACGCTCGCCCCTGGGAACTGTCCCCAGACAGTGATTGACCTGAGTCCTTCACCAAATCCTGAGCTTCCTCACCCCCTGGCTGAGACACCACCGGGCCATGTTCCACAGCATCCCCAGAGGTTTCCAACGGGTTAGGCCCAATCACCCTTAGCAGTTACCTGCTGATTAAGGCACCTCTTCTCCCCTCCACTCCCATTTCACTTTCTAACCAGTGCTTTCTGGGGTCACCTCCCCAATAAAGTACTGACACTCACTGCTTTGTTTCAGGGTCAGCCTCTGGGGAACTCCAACTGAAGACAAATAGATGTCAATTATTCCACACCTATGATGCACCAGACAGTGTCTGGTGCTTTCCTCCGTGGAGTAACTTTGTGGAGAGGATGGAATAGAGGGGTAGAGGTGGGGCTGGGCTGAACTGGTGGCAAATCAGCCAGAATTTCAGATGAAGACTTACTCATTTTCTGCTCTCCTCCCATCCTTCTTCAGTTATGACATCCAATACATATATCAACCTTGTAAACATTAGCTGCAAGCTTGCTACCAAGACCCAAAGTTATGGGTTTGCTGGAGAAACCTTGGAGAAATTGAAGCAGACATTCAACAAGGAGCTCCTAGACTGGTCTTGTCCATGAGTAAGAATTAAAGACAGCATGTATTAAACATTTTGTCAGATACTAGTGATCAAAGGCATGGTCTCATTCAGCCAACACAACATTATGTGACAGGTACTATAGATCTCATTTTATGGAGGAGGAAACTGAGTCTCTGAGAAGGCAAGTCACCTGTCTACAGGCACACAGAACTATAAGTGGTGCAGCCAGGACTGGAGTTCAGAACCTGCTCTCCTGACCTATGACTACCAAGGTACTAGACCCCAAAGTATGATGAAGACAGATCAAACTGTCACTCTCCTAGGTCATAGAGTGACCGGGCCATATTTCGGCTATCCTTGGCAACAGCTTTTGTCCGATCTACTCTGTTTTCAACGAGAAACAGATATTTGGAATATTACAAACATCCCCACCTCCACTTCTTTCTCTGCCTTTGAGACACCCATCATGGGGTGGAAGGAATGGACGACACTGGCCAACAAGACAAGGAAGTCCAATAGTTCTAGTTGCTTGGATCCAAGAACAATTCACTGCGTTTTAACTTTAGTCCCTACAGAACGAAGGGCCCTGTGTGTCGGTCTCAGTGTTGGCTGCGAAATGAATACTTTGGCCAGATGACTCAGTCAAGAAGGAAACTTTATTTTGTTCGCACTGGTGTGGGCCAACACTTCCCAAATCAAGCACAGCTTAGAATAGACGGAATCTGTGGACGACACAGAATCACATCCCGTCCTTCACTCCTCACATGCTGTTTGTTGTTGGTCTGTTCATTGCCTTGCCAAGACCTGCCAGAACTCACCCATCTCTGTCTTTCCACTTGGGCTGTATGGTCAGCATAACTTTGGAAAACAAGAGGGAAGATGCATAAATTGATTAATGGAGAAGCCCCGCCTTGGGAAAGGGCTGCTGTCCAAGCCAGCAGCACACAGACTCCAGAAGGAGCTGGATGAGAAAGTTCTTGGCACCAGTCAGTTGTCAAGGAGCGAGGGGTTAGGATGGCTGGCTTTCAACAAGCTGGCTTTGATTACTTGGTGACCGAATTCAAACGAGCCTGGCCGGGTCAGCCTGACCCGAGGTTGTCGCCCCAGAGGACTGTGAAATAACATATGTGGTTAAATGGCCACTGCTGGCCAGGCTGGAAGACAAGTCTCAACTGCTGGAGCTTTTGCTGGCCTGCTCCAGCCCCAGATTCCAGCCTGAACATTTTTGTGGTTCCTGAGGGAAGGGTGCCTCTCCTGGGCCTTCCTTTGATACTGCTCTCAGTCAACAGCTTTTCTATTGGGTCCCACATGAGCGAGCAGGGGAGGGATGAGTGAGGGGTCCAGGTCATGGCTGGAAAATAGCTCCTGGCTTTTGACTGAGGGGAGCTGGTGTATAAATACCCCAGTTCTCTCCCCCATTGGTTGAGACAACTCTGAGGAGGATGCTCACCACTGCGTCCCAGAACTTTCTCCACGGAACAAGCTCTCGGCACCTACAGTACAGGAGGCTGACAAATACAGGGTTTTTTGTATTGGCTGCTGCTCTTCTCTATATCACGTCTCAGTACCTTTTGGAGTTGTCTGCACCTCCCTCCAAAATAACCAGTTATGCTCAAATGTTTGATTTGGGATCTGCTTTTGTACAGATGGCTATCCAGATTATTTCAAAATTCTCACTGTTCACATGCCTGCCACCCTCACTGGTTCTAGCACATTAATAGCCCCACACTCTGCTTTGGGGCTATGGTTTATATCAAATGAGGATAACAGAAGAGAATCTTTGCTGAAGTCGAGGGAATCAGAAACTCTCAGCATCGTCACGTGTGAGAGGTCACATTACAGGATCACTGTCACTAGGTGCTATGGCATCATCAATGTTGGGAGGCGTTATTCCCATCTGGCAGACTGCCACTGACATAGCAGCAGATCAGTAGGTATTTGCTGCATGAATAAGAGGAGTAACTGATTGGTGCTCTGAACCTCTACCCTGCAAGCACATGAGACCTGCTAGTCGCCGGAGCCACCGAATTGCCTCAAGAGACCTGGGTTCTATGGTGAAGACCGAATGCTGCACTACTAAGGTGAGCTAGGTGAGCTAGGGGGCACTTTCCCTGGAGACATAAAATAAGGACCCAGTTTTTAGAGATGAAAACATGCTCATGTTTTCTGAGAAGAATCAGAAGAACCTCTCAAAGTGGAAGGCAGGCTCCAATGCCTTCTGAAAGGTGCTCAGAGGTCCTCCGTGCCTGAGTATGTTGGCAGGAGAAATGCTTTTTCCTCCCAAGGGAACTGAGTTTGCATCCTCCACAGCTTCATCCTCCGTCTGTTCTGACTCCAAGGGGCCACACGTGACTTCCTGGGTCCCTGAACTCCAAGAATTGGCCCCAGGCCCAACCCTCAGGGATGTAACGAAAGCAGAATTTTGACCAAAACTGACGTCTCTACGTTTCAGTTGCTAGCTGTTGACTCTGGAAACATTTTTCCAGGGCAGGAGCTCTGGTTCTTCCAAGTGTCGATGAGGGAAGGCTGTAACTTTTGCCAGAATGTCCTCATGGGAGCCTGGGCTTAGGAAGACAGAGCTGTCCTCTCCCCATCCCACCTATCTGCCTGACTGAGGTTTAATTGCTTGACGTGGGTCTCAGATGGCTTCCCCACAAACAGTTACCCTCTCATCACTGATAAGTATTCTCTCTCCCTTCACTGTTCCCACACTGAAGACTTCTGTGCTGTCCCTGCCAGCAGCCTCTCCCATGCCATGTCACCAATCCCACTGGGAGTTTTGCATCAAGGCATCAGCCGGCCCTTTGAGAAGAGCTGAGATGGTGGCCAGTCTTCCACCACTGCCTTCAAAAACTGACATTCTATTCCTGGGGTTTTATATGCCATAGTTGGGCTGCTTTTCTCTGCATTGTGTCAGAACATCTATTCCCTTTTTCTGCTCACCCTGAAGATTTGCCTGCAAGGAGTGCATGCTGGAAAGGAGAGTGCGACCTGGCCCTCCACTAGACAAACATCCTGGACTGTGCACACGGAACGGTCCTTTCACTTGGGAATCCCAGGAACTGCTGAGGAAGGGCAAGCTTAGGACGTATCATGGGAAGGTGCCTCCCCGAGAGCCTGGCTCCTCTCTTTTACCAACGTTACAACTGTCTGCTCACCATCAATCACCCATCCATCTTCATCATATCACCTCTATAGGACTGCTGCATAGACATGGGCCTCCTGACCCAATAAACCCACCTGAGCAGCTGGAAGAACTTCCCACACGACCTCCTGATGGCTTCTTGCACCCGGGAATGCTGGAGCCTGCGTCCAGCTGCTCAAACCCAGTTAGGTCTCCTGACACCACAGCTGCTCACATTCTGTTGACTAAAGCAAGACACGAGACCGAGCCTCAAGCCAATGGGGCAGGGAGGAGAGTCATCAAATGTTCAACTGTAAAACAATCAGTCATACTAACCCTCCCACCCCAGCTTGGGCCTCAGTCCCAGATGTCCTGCTTAGCTACAACGAAGGTGTCATATCATCTCTAGTCTCAGGGCCATTGCACACGCTGTCCCTTCTGCCTGTAAGCTCTTTCTCCTCCCAATCCTCCATTAGTCCTTCTGATCATTTGGCTTTTTGTTTTCCTCTTACTTGCTCTGAGAAGCGTGCCTCGATCCCCAAACAGGCTGGCTCTCCTGGCTGAGTCTACACAGTGTGCCAGGCACCGCCCTTCACACGGGAAGCCACTCATCATTAGCACTCTATGACAGCTCTCCCATGTTTTCACTCTTGCTTTCCTCCTCTATCTGTGATCTCCTGTCACATCTCTAAATCATCTCTCTCCTCTTTGTAGTTCATAACATCGCCTCAGCACTGCCTTCCCCCAGCCACCAGTTTAAAACAGCACATTGCATTCAGCAGACACATGCAATGGATCGTTCCATTGTCGCAATGACGTGTGCTCTCCAGTCAAGGAAGGGTCCCTGCAAGCTCGTCCATCCCTGTATCACTAGAACCTGTCACAGAACTTGCCACATGGTTGGAAATCAAATACTGTTTGAATGAATTATCAAATTTGGCCATAATGCTTCAACAGCTCTAATGTCTGCTTGTCCATCGCCTCCGTGAGGTCTGGGGTCAGGCCTGTCTGCTTGCGGTCTTGTCTCCATTGCCTAAGTCAGGGCCAGGCAGGTGCCGGGTGTCCCATCAACGTGTGTTCATCAGCTAAAAGCCTGTCCTCAGCTGGCCTTCCACTGACAAGTGTGCCACTGTAAGTAGTCTGTTCGGGAGGTGACCCCAGAGGGGGAGGAAGTGAAACAGGGCAGGGAAGGAGACACACAGAGTGTCCTTGAGTGCTCTCTGGATTTAGGGAATATAGTATAGGATACACTTGAAGGTCACCCCAAAAGAAGGGCAAGGGAGCTGGAAATTTATCTAGCAACTCCTTCCAGGCATTGGTTGAGGGCTCTTGGGGCCTTGATGGACTCTTGACACTCTGGAACTTCTGAGCTGTCTTGTCCCAGGAACTGAGCTGTCTTGGGCAGCCAGACAACAATGTTGGTTGGAAACCATTTGGTCAGCTCTGCTTGCCCAAGAATGAGGGGAGGCTTTCACTGGCGTTTGCATTAGAGATCCACTCAGTGTGTGAACTAGAAGCCAGCTAGAGGCACTGACAACAAGCAGCAGGGTGAGACAGGGATGGTCTGGGCAAGGGTACAGGCGAGAGAAAGGCCGGTCCCAGCTTTCTGGCGATGTGTGAAGCAGCTCGGGACCTAGGAGAGCAGGGACTTGCCCTTAGCAGTGCCCTGTCAAGGGCAGATCTAGAGTCCAGGCTCAGTCATCAGCAGCTATTTGGCGATTTATTCCTGTTTTCTTAGAGGTAATAGTGAAAGCAGAAACAGAGTCTTGCTACTTTTAAAAGGCTTAGAAGATTCTGGAAAGAGCTGTAACTTAATACTGGGCAAGAGAGAGAAAGGGAAGTGGTTGGAAAGTGGAAGGCGGCCAAGATGCGTGCATTCTCTTCCCAGCCTCCAAGGATGCAAGGACCTGTCAGCAAGTCCTCTCTGACCCAGGGCAGCCCCTGTGAATGTCCACCCTGGGGAAATCCAGGCTCCACCCCCTCAAGTCCTGTTTGGGGCTAGTCCACCATCTCTTAACACCTACAACCAGGAGGGAAAAGGAAGGGAATAGCCAAGGAGAAAACCCAAAGCAGCCAGCCTCTTTGGCTTACGGAAGAGGTCAGGTTGGCTGAGCCAATTTCTAATCTGGTCCCTGAGTGACCAGTGACATTGAAAGCTAAGCCAAGGCCTCACACCGGCTGTGACCTCTCTGCCTGTGTTCACCTTTGAAGCACTCCACACCTTCCTTCTCCCTGTCTGCAGTCAGCTGTGTGTCAAATCCACACTGATTTCCCCAGGCCCCACCCTGTCAATTGAGGACTCTGGCGGTCCTCTTTCCTACAGGGAAACATAGCAGCGTGGCTAAGGACACAGTGTGGCCTGGGTTCAAATCCTGTCCGTGCCAGTAATAGGGTGTTCCAGTCTCCCCGGGGCCTCCCCGATACAGCAGGTGAGTCTAGTGTCCAGCCCTTTTATCTGAGACTCTAAGGATATGCTCACTCATGGAGACAGGGCTGTCCCCTCCAATGAAATCCCTTCCTAAGCATTTTCAAAGTGTGATTGTTGGCAAGTTTTATTTTAGGTAACATTTTAGAATCTTCCTCTCTGTGGATCCAATGAATTGGATGCATGTCATTCCTCAAGGCCTTGTTCCTGGGAGAGCAGCTCAAAATTGCTGGGGCTCGGGGGGCGGTGGGGGGGAGGCGCTTATGAAATGCAGTTGGTCAAGTCCCAGCACACATGAATGCTCCCACTCACTTCTCTGGAAAACCCTCCAGAAGTAGCTGCCTCACTGAATCTCTTACCAGAGGTGAAACTAAGGCTCAGAGAGGTTTAGGGACTTAGTTATGTAAAAGGACACATCACTGACCTGCATTTCACACCCGGTCATGGGCTCACCTGTGGACCCCAGCTACTGGAAGCACAAGTCAAGCTCGGGGTCTCTGGGAGAGGGTGATGACATCTCCCAGCTGGTCCCATACAGGAGAGGGTGCATGGACAGTTCTGACAAAGCCGCCCTTTTCATCAACCTTTCTCACAGCAAGAAACCGTGATTTTGGACACACCCCGGTGGAGTAGGAATTAGGCTGGTGCGTCCAAAGAAGCACAGGTCACATATCCCTGGTTTCAAGTCCCAGGTCCAGGAAGAAGCAGCCAGTGTGAGCAACTAAATGAAAATAAAGTGCTTCCTCCTCGTTCTTCCTGCCTGCCTGCCCACTCGCCTCCATTCCTGCCTGTACCTTTCCTTAAAAAAACAAAAACAAAACCCTGATTTCAGAAATGGCTCCAGGGCCTCATCAATTCCCTCCATTTCACAATTCTTTGATATTTTTCTTGCTCAGACACTTCACGCATTCGCTCAACACTGACTGCTGAGTGTCCTGTATGTTCCAGGTATGTTCCAGGTACTGGGTGAATAAGATGTCATCCTTGCCTTCACGGGACTTCTATTCAAAAGTCGAAGAGGTACAACATCAGGGGGAGATAAGTGCTCCTAAGGTGATCAGTTTGGATGTCAGGGCAGAGAGGTGGTGTTCATTTTAATGCTTAAAAGAGAAGGACTTTTTACAAAACATACCCCAAGGTCATTATCTCCCTTAAAACTTGACTAAGACAATTCTTAATAAGTTCCAACAACCCATCAGTTGCCAAATCTCCCCACTATCTTACAGGCTTTGCTTGTATGCATGGTGGAAACTTATTTAATGAGTTTGATTCTAATAAACCTCCTTTAGTCAGTAGGCTCCCTGTCCGTTTCCTGTCTTTATTTTGTTTCTTGCAGATTTTTGGCCAACAACCAGGTTATATATCCTATAGGATTCCCCACAGTCTGTACCTTTGTTGTCATTTAACCTGCTGGAAGCTGTCTTTTTAAGTAGGGTCCCTCTGAGGAGGTGACATTTGAGCTGATCCCTGAATGAAGGAAGCAGACCGAGTCTTGTAGAAATCCAAGCATAAGATGTCCAGTGTGGCTTCCATTTTCTTCATAGCTCGAGTGTCAGTCTCAACCTCTGAAACCCCATTTTTCTTTTATGTAATCACCCTCCCTACTATGAAAGGTAACCTTCATCAATCTGTAGTGAAATATTTGTAGTTTAAAGCACATGGCTTTAAAATCTGGAAACAACCCAAGTATCTATCAACAGAATGAATCAACAAAGTGCAGTATATTCCCAAATGGAATACTACTCAGCAATGAACAATGAATGACCTACTGAGGCAAGACATGTGCACATAAGTTCATCTCTTTTGTTTTCAAGGAAAGGTACAGACAGGAATGAAGGCAAGCAGGCAGCAGGCAGGCAGGAAGAAAGAGGAGGAAGAAGCATTTTTATTTTATTTTTATTGTTAGTTGTTCACACTGGTTGTTTTCCCCCAGACCCGATAGTCAAACCCAGAGATACGTAACTTCGGCTCCTTTGGAGGCGATTGACCTCATTGCTGTTTCACCAGGGCCCGCCACATATAGTTCTCTCTCAAAACCATTATGCTGAATGAAAGTGGTACAAAACAGTGACCATTGTGTGATACCATATATGAAATTCACAAACAGATAAAACTAGCCTATGGTGACAGAAGTCAGAATGGTGTTTTCTTTGTGAATGACCATGACGGGAAATGGGCACTAAGAAAACTCCTGAAATAGTGGGACTGTTCCTATCTTGACCTGGGTGGTGATTGCAGAGTGTAAGCACATGTAATTAATAATTCATCAAGGCATACGAAA
Source organism: Solenodon paradoxus (assembly GCA_004363575.1). Classification (NCBI taxonomy): domain Eukaryota; kingdom Metazoa; phylum Chordata; class Mammalia; order Eulipotyphla; family Solenodontidae; genus Solenodon; species Solenodon paradoxus. The sequence continues at coordinate 129,822 of RJWH01002552.1, read as the reverse complement.
TATATTTATGATGTCCTGTATGCATACTTCAATCTGAAAAAAATAAATAAAAAAGAGAGGCAGACTTTGGATTCTGGTAGATACAGGCACCAGTTAACTATTAAACCTTTGTTGATTCTCCTAACCGCTAAGGACCTCAGTTATTTCAGTGCAAAATGGGACCGATACGCTCCACTTCATTGTTACTGCCTGCAAAGCACTTAACAGTCTGGCACATAGAAAGTCCTGAAATAAATCAGTTGTTATTCTTCAATATAACTTTGGTACCTCTCCCCCAGATCCTGGCAAACTCAGAATGAATCCTCAAGTTAGGAGACACCATGTTCATCTCACTACATGTAACACTTCTGCATCACTGCTCACCAAAAGACCTCCTTTTGTAACTTCTTAATGATATGTACCTTACCACCCACTGCTGTTTTTAGCATGCTGCTTTTATTTAATCTAATTGCAGCAGCAGTGTGGTTAATCAGAACATTTTGTGGGAAGTTTGAAGAAGCTAATGGATCCCTTGAATATGTTGGGCTGCATTGCTACCAGCTCCTGCCAGGTCTCCCTGGAGCCTGAAGGCAGGGAGTTATTGGAAAAACATTCTACTCATCTGGACTTTACTCAGAGGAAAGTCTCCTGACCAAGCTGTTGCCAAACACTTGCAACTGGTTTATGGAGAAGACTTAACTCATTGGGAGGTATCATCTCAAAAAGGACTTCTTCCTCGCCACTTCCTTTCGGTGTTTTAATTCTTGAAGTGTTGCCCGAAACACACGGTTATGTGATGTGTCTGAATTCAGAGTCTGGGTTTTGTGCCCATCTCTGCTGGACTTTTTCACTTGTCTTGGGGCAGTAACCCTGGGTGACATCTCGGTCCAAAACCAGAACTTTGCAGACACTTTGAGTTACTAGGGGAAAATGCTCTTTTCAAGGTCTAAGGCTTAGTGCTTTGCTTAATATTTGTTTAGTTTTTCAAATGGGTATAAGCATAGAGGACATCTAGGAGAGTACACAGATCACAAATATACTGTGCGATGAATTTGCATAAAATGAACACCCCTGTATAAACTTGATTCAGCTCAAGAAACACAGCAAGATAAAAATCTTAGCAATCTCTTTGTGGCCCTTTCCTTTTCTCCCTCATAAGGCAGCCACGCTCTTGACCTCTGACACTGTAGATTTGCTTTGTTTCTTTTGGAATTTCATGTGAACTGTAATCAAATAATGTGTATGTTTTATCTGTCGTCACCTCCTCAACATTCGTCTGTGAGAGTCATCATGTCAAATGATGCTACAGCTTTGATCAATCTCATTGCCATATAATAATCCATTAAATGGGTCAACCACTTTTTCTTTTTCTTTTTTTTTAAAGGAAAGGTGCAGGCATGAATGAAGGCAAATAGCCAGGCACACAGGCTATTCTCTCTTCCTAGAGAGAGGAGGAAGAAGCACCTTTATTTTATTTTTATTTAGTTGTTCACTGGTTGTTTCCTCCCTGGTCCGGGACTAGAACCCAGGGACCCGTGGCTTGCTCCTTCAGAAGTGATTTGACCTAATCGGTGCTCCACCAGAGTGCACAACACTTTACTATTCTACTCTGTTTATTCTCAATTTATTTTTAACATCAGTCTCAAGCACAATGAGAGATTCAGGGCAGGCCAGTGCTGTTGTCCTCACCTATTTAGAACTGGGAATGGTGGTGGTGACCCTTTTAAGAACTAAAATCTCATTATAATAGCATTACAAATGATAAAATGCTTAATAATTCAACCAAGGAGGAGAAAGGTCTCCTTGTGTACATAAAAGACATTGATGAAAAAATGGAAGACGACAAAAGTAAATGAAAAGCATCCCCTATTCATGGGTTGGCAGCATCAAAACAGTGAAAAAGCCCAAATACCCAAAACTATCTATAGAGTCAATGCAATCCCAACCAAGTGTTCAATGTTACTTTTTACAGAAGCAGGAAAAACAATCCTTAAAATTCTTGTGGAACAACAAAAGAATCCAAGTAGACAAAGATGTCTTGATAAAGATGAATAAAACTGGAGGTATCACACATCCCAGTTCCAAACTATATTACAAAGCTATAATCATCAAAATAGTACTGGTATAAAAACAGACATGGACCAATGGAACAAAATAAGGGTCCCAGAAATAAACACGCATTACAGTCACTAACACTTGACAAGGGAACCAATGGAACTGGAGAAAATATTTGAAAACCATATATACGATAAGGGTTTAATATCTAAAATATGTAAGAAATACATACAACTCAATAGCAAAAACACAAATTCAATTAAAAATGAGCAAAGGACCTGCATAGACACTTTTCTAAGGATGATATTCAAATAGTCAACAGGAACATGAAAAGGTACTTGACATCATTCATCATCAGAAAAATGAAAATTAAAACCACAATGTGCTATCAGTTTACCCCTCTTAGGTAAGACTCATCACAGAAACAAGAAGTCACAAATGTTGACGAGAATGTGGAGAGAAGAGAACCCATGTGAACTGTTGGTGGGAAAGTAAATTGGTGCAGCCACTGGAGAAAATCATCTGAAGTCTCCCCGCCTAGTTAAAAATAGACTTACCTTATGAGCCAGCAGTTCCATTTCTGGGTGTACAGTATACCTAAAATAAATAAAGTATCTTTCCTCAAGAGAATTCTGCACCCCCAAGTTCACTGCTGCATTATGTATAATAGCCAAGACATGCAAGATAGGGAAACAACCTCAGCGCCCTTTGGCTGATGAATAGATAAAGAAAACATGAGCTATAACTATCTATCTACCTATTTATCCTCACATAACACATGTACAACACAATGAAATCCAATCATTTAAAAAATAAGGAAATAATGGAACTTAAGGTCATTACACTAAGTGAAAAAAGTCATACAGAAAACAAAGTATTGTATGATCTCAACGATATTCCTGTGGGCTCTCAGGAAACCGAACTCCTCGAAACAGAGCAGACATCTGTAACCGCCAGAATCAGGGAGTGTGAGGCATTGGGGGTGAAGGCGCTCAAGCCTCTGGTATTAAGACGACCAAAATCCTAGAGACATAATGTGCAGCACAGTGTCTCGAGCGAATGACACAGTTTTGCATATTTGAAAGTTGCTACGAGAGTTGACCTTAAAAGTTCTCATTACAAGGGAAAACATTTCTAACTTGCGAGGTGATGAAGCTGGACAAACTTATGTGGTGATCATGTCACAATATATGGAAACATCCCACCATGAGGTTATATGCCTAAACTTAGACAATGTTATGTCAATTACTTCTCAATAAAATTGGAAGGAAAAAAAGAAAAGAAGCGCTCACGGCTCCCTGGGGTGAGGCCTTCAGTGCTGGGCAGCCATCCCCTTACCTGCGTCCACGTGCCGGCACTGGGGAGTATTGCTGGCATCACTGGGTCTTTGTGGCTCCACGTGGATCTCTGTTGCCGGGGTGAACACCCCAGGTGATTGTGCTGAGCTTTTCACAGTCCCTCTGGGCACCAACAACAGTGGGAACTGACAACCACTTCTCTATGTGTCAGACATCCCAGCAGGACCCAGTGGCCATCCAGACAAGACCGACAGCTGCCTCCCAGACTGACCTCATGCTTCTTCATGCAGAGCGACAGGAACTGCATCCTCCAAGGCAGTGAGAACAGGACTCCAACGGCAGTGCACCGTGGTGCCTTCAAGCTGCGGTCACAGGCCATCGATGAGCCAGAAGCAGGCACCAAGTTCTTTGTTGAAGTTCACTCTTAATTTCTGAGCCCTTCCAGCCAGCTCCTCTCCAAGGATGACAGCAGGGTGCCTCTTAGCTTCAAGAGCTCAGCAAGCAAGCAAGCAAGCAACTGGAGACTCTGAGGCCAGCGTGCTCCCTCCTTGCAGGCCCCGTGGATGTTCACCAGCAGAGCAGAGGCTGTGGGGCCCCGGAGGGCTGCAGCTGTTACTATTTCAGTGCACACACGCCTGACCTCCAAGTGCCAGCACCTGAATCTCTTCCCTGAAGGCTTTCTCTGATCTAAAGCCTCTGCTCAGGCACCAAGCCTGCAGTTGGCTGAAATTGCCAGGGAATTCATCCCCTCTGGGCCCACACCTAACTAAAGGCTCTCTAGCCCCTGACATGGAATTCCTGGGCCATGATCCTCTACTGACTCTTAGAGATCCCCTGTGGAATTAAGCTCTTGCTGGCCTTAGCGATACCTCGCTGACGACACACCCCTTTAGAAGCTGCCTTGCCTTCCCTGGCCCACTTCCCTGTTTTCCTACCAGGGTTTCCCAAATGAACAAGTTTGTTACATCTCTGTCTCAGAGGTCATCCTGTTCCAGGGGACTCAGACTAAAACAACCCATGTCTCTCCTGCAGTTCCCCTTGCTGGGCTTCAGAGGCAGGGGTGATGGTGAAGGCTAGCTCTGGTTCCTCCATGAGTCTTGAAGACAGTCCCCCCTTCCATCAGCCCTGCACTGCCATGCAGTCATCAAAACGCAGGGCATACTCAGTGTCTTCTCCCTAGCCGTGGCCTACTGTCAACTCTTCTGGGACAGTGGGGGAAAACCCCACTTTCCATCTTTCAGACACCGAAGATTTACATCCTGTTCTTCGCATTTTCTACCAGGGACCCCTGAGTGGGGCTTGGAATATTCTGGTCTGCCCCTTCCCAGTCCTGGATGACTGCCCCCTAAAAACAGAACAGCTCTTGGCACACTAGCCAGGCAAGAACTACAAATCACTCCACTAATGGTCCCCACTGGGATTTCAGAAACACACTCCCATTGTAGGGTTTCTGGGTCAGAAACTTCAGCCAAACTCCCAAGTATTTCTCTTACTTTGGAGGCTACCAAAGTCTCAGATTTCAAGTTGTGTCAGCGTCCACTGGGTCCTCTTGGAAACTGTGAGCCTCAGCAGTGATGCAGCAAGTTTCAATGACAAGAGATTTGACTTGCAGGCGGCTGGATGGCAGCTGTAAGCAGACTCCTCCCACCATCTTTGACGGAGGGTCCAAATGTGGGCCTGTGAGTTCAAAGATCCCCTGAATTCAGCTGTCAAAAATTTGTGTGTGTTTTTCATCTGCATTGTCCTGAGTAAGTTCATAGCTTCCCCAGCATCTCATAGTGGGTCATGATCTCATCTTAAATGCCCCCTATTAGCAGGAAAGTTGATTATGTGAAAAATGAGTAACCCACCCAGACCCCATGATCCCACAGAAGCTCTACAGAGGAGACAGGTGCAGCCAGTGTGGCCAGTTGGCCTTGGGGCAGGACTCCAGACCACGGTGCACCCCCAAACTACATTAACCCCACTCCAGAAACCTGGAAGAGTAAAGTAAGTCTCTTCCATGAGGGCTTGAAGGAGAAGCAAAGATTCGCCCGACTATGTAGCATGTGCTCATTATTCCCTGTAGACATCCTCCCCCAGATCCTCAAGAAAGCAGACACTCTCCCCACATCTGTGGCTGCTTCCTAAGGACCCTCTGGAAGCCTCTCTCTCACCTTCACTAGTCTCTTTTCTCAAGTAAATTTGGGCCTTGTCTCGTGTAAATCTCCTGTGACTCTTTCTGCTTCTTTGCATTGTCCTCTCCTTTACCTTGGCCAGTTCTGCCAGGGGCTGAGATGTCAGACACACCAATGTAGATGTTTCCAGAGGGCTGTGGAGGAACCATGACTTTTAAATTTGCACCCCAAATAGTTCTATGCCTGTCATACTCACTAGGTGGCTAGAAATAAAGTGGGTAAACTCATTTTCTTTTAAACCTAAACCATAAAATGAAAAAAGCCTGGTAGAAGCTTTTGATCTGACACACAAAGCTCTCTAAGAAATACAGAGCAGGGAGGAGATTCAAGTGAGGCCAGCCTGGAGCACACTTGCAGGTCCCTGAGTATGACTGTCTCCTTAAGAGTGAGGTGACAGAACCCCAAATTTAAGGAGGCTCTTGCTCCCTCCCAGGGTGGACAGGGTCTGATCCTGCACTAGCCTGAATGGGAGCCAGTACCTCCTTAAATATGGGACCCTACCTGCCTGCCTCATCTCACTCTCCTTCTGGCCCAGATAGGAAATGAAAATGACAAAGTAGAATCATCCTAGGTGCTGGAGGATGATGACCTCATATGAAAACCCTTTGCACACGCATTAAATGTTTAGAGGGATCGGGTTGGTGGAGCCAGTGTTCTTCTCAGGGGTTCACCCTGGGTGGAGGTGAGGTGGCAGGAAGGTGAGAAACTTCCCATAACCTTACCATTTCTGCATTGTCTGACTTTTCAAAATACAATCGTCTGTGACTCTAGTCATTTCCGACAAAACAGAAAAATAAATAGAAAAATAATAACATATACTACATGTCAAAGGGCCTGCAAAAAAATACTTTAAAAATAAGTTTGTTGGGATTTCTTCTTATGGTCAGTGGCAAATGGTAAAAAAATTGAGACATGTGGATTGTTCTTTCCCCCGATTTCAAAGCTGATTCTCTCATGTGAGAATGTATCAAGACCACTCTGTCTGATTCGTCGAGGTTGGGGGTCTGTTCTTGGAGCAGATGGAAGTCAGAACAATCCTGGGACACACAGCAAGGGGCTCTCTCTCCTAAAATAAGGATGAAGATAACTATCAGCTCTGCTCTGCACAGAGAGTTGAATGAACTGGAGGCGAGAGGTGTCTTCCAATGTCTTGTGTGGACCTGGCAAGGCAGCAGCTATCAGGAAGGGAGCCCACAAATTAGACTTGTTCTTTCAGACTCTTCACTTTTTAACTGGTCATATGTTCCCACCAGTCTTGTCCAGAATTTTCAGTGAAACATTTTCAAAGCCCACCTTCCTCTGAGCAGAGAAGAAATGTGTGATTGACCTCTCTGCATTGCCCTCCTGCCTGAGAAGCCTTCTCCATCTCCTGCAGTATTTCCGTCATTCCTCAGATCAGACAGGCAGATCTGCCAACTCTGATGCCCCAGAGGAATGTGAGGTAGGCACGGCATAGGCATGCTGAAGCAGTTTTTCTCAGCTAGGGGTGACTTGATCCCCAAGGGATGTTTGGAGACATTTTTGGTTGTCACACTTAGAGACAATTATTAGCACCTTGGGGATGTAGGCCAGGGAAGTTTGGGGGCATCCTACAATGCACGGGGCAGCCCCACAGCCCAGATTGATCCACCCGTTATCACGAGTGGCAAGGCTGAGAAACACTGACCTAGAGCCTCGCTACACATAGGATGTCCATTCAAATATAATATTATATTATTAGAAATAAAAAGTAACTACTGCATATATATATATATATATATATATATATATATATATAGTTCTACTCGGGTATAACATTCACCATTTATAAGGATAAGATAAATGGTCATGGTCTTGGGCTATAGCATTACAGCTATAACGGAAGACATGAAATCACCAGCCACCTTAATATCTAATAAGCTCCTGAGGGAGTTAATTGGAAATGCAGAGTCTCAGGCCCACACGAAGGCCAGTTTGAGACACAGCGGAAGATGAACAGCCCATGTCCTACCTCCCTGCAAACTCCCCCCACCCAGGGTGAACCACGATGAAAGAACTGGCCAGATCTCACTGTCTACGTAATGTACGTGTGAAGTGTTTTCACATAAGGTTATCATCCGGCATGTGGGTCGGATGGGCTAGTGCAGGGTTGCAAACTCTTTCTGCGAAGGGACGGAGGGTCAGAAGTGCAGGTTTTGAGGCCGGTTGAGCACGGACCCAATGGCTCAGCTGCAACCACTCAGTGAGACCTGTGTAGTGTGGCAGCACCACTCTGCCCAAGGGGTATACTGAGGAGTGGGCCTGTGGGGTTCTGGTCACTTGCTGGCCCCTAGATGAGGTCATGCTGTGGAAACAACCCCCAAAGAGTAGAAAGGAGATCTTGCACGCACCATGCATCAATCCCAGCCTGACTGAGGGCCAGTCCCAATGTCCCAGGCTCCACCATATGAACTTTACTGGTGGAGAAGAAAATCCATAGCATACCCTGCACAGGCTGGGCACAGGCATGCATTGACCTCGAATGTTTCCACCCAGAAGGGCCACCCACCTCTCCTCCAGAAGAGACCCAAGCTGGCCCCTGAGTATGACTGCTTTTCAGTCTCAGTCAACCATAGCAGCTCCATTGCTTTGAACAAGTGGTTTAGAAATAGGTATGAGACGTGAAGTCACCCAAGGTGACATGAGGATGCATCCCGGAAACACCTGTGTGTGCTATCCAGATCCCCTCCCTCCTTCCCGTTTCTTCTAGGAGATGTTGCCGGAGGCTACATCCCTTCTCCGGGTCAGCCTGCACCCAGTGACTCATCAAAGCAGAGGCACAAAGTTCCAGCCTCTTGCCTCAACTTGGAAAGCCTGAGGACCCAGCCAGCTCCAGAGGTCCCAAGGGATCAGAGGTCTCTAGTTCAATTGCATCTTGGCTGACCTTTCCCTCTGCCCAGTCCTGCCTGCCTCCTGCCAGTCAGTTCCTGTCCTGAGAATCACATTTGCCAATAACCTCCCTCCCTGCCTGCGAATTTCCATCTCAGGAACTATTCTAAACCAACATAGGAGGAACAATTCTTTTTCTGCTGGAAGGATTTGCTTTTGAGGTATCATAGCCATTCGAGGACCATGAAGAGAACCAAGCTATGAAGATAGTCAAGAATGTTGGATAATGGAGCAAAAGATAGAGAGAACTTGACTCTTTAATGACGTCATCAAGTCACTGCATTAAGGAACTCTAGAACTGCCCTACTTCAAAGCCTCTGGTTTTGTTAGCTAATAAACATTCCTTTTTATAAAATCTCTTGTTTAAGTTTATGTTACCTGCAACCAAAATTATTTTGCATTATATATTACATACCTGTAAGAGGCACAGGAAGATACTCCCAAGAAGAAAGAAACGCTGCCCAAAACAGCATGAGTTCCAGAAAACTATCACTTAGCAGGCTAGCCAGGACACTCCTCAATGTCCCCCATCTTAGCCACATTGTGACTGGCCTCTCCTTTATGTCACTGTTGCTCAGTAAAGTCAGAGGCTAAGAAAAAGTGGGCATTTCTTTGCACAGCTCTGAGAAAGAAGGAATCCCAGATACTCTCTGACAATTTGTAATTCACAGACCACCCTTGACTTCATTTTAATTCCTCCTTCCTACTTTTTCTTGTTCCTTAGTAAAAAGGAGCAGAGAACCATGCTGGTCCAGAAAAAGCTAAATCATCCCAAGTGACGCTACCTCGTAAATACTGTGAAATACTACAGGGTGCTCCAAAAACATTGACATGGTTTTGTCCCTCCTGTCAGGAAATAAACCACTCAGCTGCATCTCTGGGCCATGAGACATCTCAGTAACTCTTTGGCAAGCCGGGTGCCTGTGGCACAGAGGCTTCATCAGTGAGACGATGGGCAGTCGCTGCAAACGGGCTCTTAAGGGCTGTGTGTTTATGTCATCCCCAAGGTCATATGCTGGATCCTAAATTCCCGAGATGATGGCATCTGGAAGTTACAACTCTGGAGGATAATCAGGTGTGTGTGGGTGTGTGTGTGTGTGTGTGTAAGAAGGCAATTGTCTACAAGTCAGGAAGTGCACTCGGAGCAGAAACCTTAATCTAGGACTTCTCAGCCTATAGAGATGTAAGAAATAAATGTTTCCTGTTTAAGGAGATCTGGCAGAACCACATGAGCATGAAAGCTTCTGCATGGAAGCAGCACACACCCCTTCTGTTGATGCTCAGAGGCCCAAACTTGAAACATGGCCAGGACTGAAACCAGGGGTGCGAAACAGAGTTCTCCCACATGGAGAATGGCCGGTGTTTTGACACTGATTGACCTGCCACACTAACAAATATGATTGTTCCGAGGATAGAAGGTCAGGGGCACGTACTCAGTACAGGCATATTGGCACCAACATTCCAAGTTACTAAGTAAGATAAGAAAATTTAGAAATGTCCCTTGTATTCCGCAGTCATTTAGGTGAAGCTTTGAAAGTACTAAACTCTATGTAGAGAATATGTGAATATTGGGTACTGTGCATCAGTGACCACGTACACGGTTTGTTGAACTGCGAAATGGAAGCGGAAGTAATGTCTACCGAATAGGATGCTGGGAAGATTAAATGAGATGAGCCACACAGTGATAGAAGAAAGCTGACTGCCACCTCTTTGTCATTTTTCCCCTTGAAAGTGGAGTCTGATTCCTTTCCACTTGAATCTAGGCTTTGGTGACCTGCTTGGTCACCAAAGATGGTGGCAGAAGGGATGTTTTGGGGATTCTGAGAGCAGATCAAGGAAGCTTACAGCATCTGCCCTGCTCTCTTGGATCACTTGTTCTTGGAGCCCTAAGCTGCCATCTAAGTGGAAGGGGGGCTCTGTCCAACGCCAGCCTTCCACATGTCTGTGCCAAAGTGCCAGACATTTGACTAAAGCCACCTTGAAGCCAATAGATGATGTCAACACCACATGGCCTTCTAGAGTCTGTCATCAGCTGAGCCTGGCTGGAATTTCTGTTCCCCAAATCACAAGACAAGAAAATGATTGTTTTGACCACTAAGTTTGAGGGTAGTTTGCCATTCAGTGTTCGATAACTGGAATACATGCAAGCCCTTCGCACTGTGTCTGATGCTGACCTGGTTCAAGAACTGTCACCAGGATCATTAGATCTCCAGGAAACTCATTTTCCCTGTTGACTGTGGAATGCTTATGGTTCAGAATGGAGGAAACAATGTGAAAGCTACAACTCGAATCGAATGTTTCCATTTCCTCCCCAGTCTCCCACATGTAAGGAAAGCAGGAAAGACATGGGCTCAGGTCCCGAAGGGGAAGCTTCAACAAGTAAGGCTGCAGAAACCTCCTGCCTTTTTCTCTTGGGTTTGCCTGTGCCTGACCCTTTCAAAGAAGTCGAAAGTCAACATTTTGAAATTCCCTTTAGACTTCAGGTGAAATTGCTGCCTGGACATGATGTCCTGTGTTGACTTGGGACATATGGTGCCCTCAGGCGCCTAGCATATGACTTCAGGAGATTGTTCCTTCATTTCGAGAAGCAACAGCCTAGATTCTCCAGCTTGGAAAATTCCTCTATTCAAGAATTTTGAGCCGCTGTCTCTGAACTGGTGCTCTCCCTTTTCTTGTGTTTGTTTTTTGACATTGGGATTTGCTATTTTTGATGGAACTGAGAGAGCAATGCTCTATGTTCACCAAATTCCATCTCCTTCTCCTCTCGGGGACACAGCTAGACCATATTTCCTAGCTGTCTCCTCTGCAGCAAAAGGACCATTTGACAGAGGTCACCGGCATGTGGACCCTAGTGATGGACACCACTCTAGGCCTGGCCCCTGGCAAACTTCCTGAGCAAACCTGCAGGCTTTCTTCCTCATCTGCTAGAGAGGACCAGGGTGGACTCTAAACCCCAGAGCATGTTAGAAACCAGGGTAGCAGGAGCCTGGGTCCCTGAATGACTGAGTGGAGTCGATCCCTGCTTCCCACCTCCATGAGACTGATCAGCATTGGGCTGGGACTGGATGCGGCAGTATTACACCGAGTCACAGAGATTGGGGCTGCCCACTGTCGTCATGAGACTTTCTTCCACCACAAAGATATGGGTGGGCACAGGTTGTACTGATCCCTTTCTCTAAGAAGAGACAACTAGGGAGTTGTAACACCCTTGGTGGAACATTTGCTGACAACGTTAGACTGTATGTCACAACTCTCAGGAGAAAAAGAGTAGCTCAGAGCTTGCCCTGCATGCCCTGGTCTCCCAGAGTGTGAGGCAGGAATCCTTTCTTCTTTCTTTCTGCAACAGAAGAGCAGGAAGGAACCTAGTACATCATGCACTGTGGCTCCTGGGACAAGTGGAGGAATTCTATCACTTGTCTGACAAGAGATCTCAGAAGTGATGAATTTAATCCCTGAGGCCTCTTTAGAAGGAGAATCTTCTACTTTCTCAGCAACACCTTCCTTTGCTCAATCTGGTTTCCATGAAGCAAAACAGCCAGCCATGCTAACACTAGCTCAGTGAGAGCAGATTTTTTTGGAGTGATTCTCTCCCAACTTGATTGACCGAACCAAGCAGCTATTGGTCAGAGTTGTAAAATGGTGTGTTTTGTATAACATGGCCTGGTACCAGATCCTAAAAATCACTCTGTCCAGAAAACAGAAAATGCAAATGTCCCTGTCCTCAGAGATGGGATATATCAGTACCTGGAGATGCAGCACTAAGATATATCAGTACCTGGGGCAGAGCCAGGCTGGGGGTGAAGAGCTATCATAGGGAAAATCAGATCTGCTACTGACTTCATTAACCTCGGTGCTTTGGAGGCTCTCAGCCACCATCCCTTAAGAACTAAGGTCCTGGAAGTTCATGTAGTGGTGAGTGATTTAAAAGGAGAGAGCAGAGATCCAGAGGTCACACCACAGCTCCAGCACACACCACCAACTGTGTGACCTAGGAATGTAATCAATCTCTCTGAGCTCCTGTATCTATATATGGAAAATAGGGATGTATGAAATCTAACTCATTGAGTCCTTCAGAAGGGTAAAAGAAATGAGTAAAATGCCTGGTAGCATAGTAACTCTTCTCCTCCAATTCTCTTCTCTATCTGGAACCATACCTCTAGAGATCTTCAAAGTCACTACTCTCTTTACATCCTTGAAATTGATCTCACAGTTTTACTTATCCTCACTGGTTATTGGTATGAAATTTGTAGCAGAAACAAGCTAGGAAAGCTAGGCTTGAGGTTCCAGAGCAGAGTTCTGGTAACTGGCACTATGTAGTACATCAGAGGAAAATAGAAGATATGACCCCAGTGTAACACTTACAAGGGCTCTGATATAATCCCAAACCTCTCAACAACCCAATCTTTACCTTGTACTATTGGAACAGGAAACATCAGAAGTGGGCTGGCAGACCATTCCACAACCTTCTATAATCTGAAACACATTCCCAGATTACCCTGTAGGCCAGGTTGCAAATAGATGACATGCACCCCAATACTCTCCAGTCCTATACCTGTGCAGATATCACTAATCGATCACAGAACTATTCCTCCACAGAGTCCAAACAAGGCAGCTGAACCCTTTCCCACATCGCACAAGAAGACACAACCAGTCAATCAGAAATGTCATGTAAGCGGAAAACTATCTACCAAACTATTGCCATTTGTCCTGTGGCATAGCCTACCACCAGAGGGTCAATAGGCAGCCAGAGAGACAAAGAAAGGAAGAAACCAAGACACATCACTGAGCTGCCACGTGTTTACAAGAACCCATTATATGAGGGCTAACAAAATCTGGATGAAATGATGCAATTAGACCCAGAATTCAGGTTTGAAGGGCTGTTTCCAAAGCATATTTTCTACACTTTCTATGATTGCTTTGCTATTCAGTTCCTTCCTTATGCAAGGAGGTTTCTCTGGAGAGTGAGCGAAGCACAGAGAGAGGAGGTAATTTTCACACAGTTCTGGGTATTGTTAGCCAATCCTCTAACTAAACATGATGTCAGCAAGGCCAGTTAACCAGAGCTCATCCCACCTCCAGAACCGTTAACAAGACAATGACATATAGCGCGGGGTGTTAAATCTTCCAAAGCAGGAATCCTTGTCTTTGGTGAAAGGCCATGAATCAACTAAACAGGATGTGCCAGGATGTTGAAGACGGTCATATATTTATTTATGAGTGAATGACCAGTTCAGTATTTCTGCCAGTTACCTTTACAGTTTTTATGAGATTTGGATAACGTTTATTTATTGCCCATATCATTTCCCAGTCACAATGGAGCTTTGTTCAACATTTTGAGACATTTCTAATGTTTTTTGCTGGTCTCTCTGGCATGAATAAAGAGATCTTTTTTCTTTGGATTTCCTGCAAGGAACTCATGCAAAGCTAATTTGGATGATAAAATGATACCATTTCAAACATCTTCATGCACAGATTACATTATTTGAACCTTTTCATAGGAAGAGATTAATTGTGTGGTTTGCATCACCAACCTTACAATTTTAATAATAAGACGGGTCAGATGAACAGACAAAATGTATCTTTCACCACAGACTATGCTACAACATGAAAGTATCCTCTGTTCTACCATTGGCAATCTGAGAAGCTAATTTGTTTCCAGAACAGGCAATATATCCCCCAGATGAAACTTTATCACTTATGACTATTGTGAACTGCAATACCAATAGTGCTTACTTCTTGAAAGTTCATTGCGTCCCAACTGTGCACCCTCACAAACCAGGGAAACAAGAAGCAGAACCCCTATTTTCCAGCTGAAGAAATGGAGCCTCGGTGTTGGTAAGTCACATCCTACAGATGCCCACACACACTAGAAGAGCAAATCAATCAGACACCAAAGTTCATCCCTCTCCAACTGTGCTCCATCAGAAAGAAAGCAAACTGACTGCCAAAGAGGCAGCCATGGAGATGGAGACCCACTAATTAGCTGGGGTCCCAGGGGCTGCATTGTCCAGCTCAGGGGAGCTGAGCATCAGCCTCACCACCTCCCTCCCTCTGCCAAAAGCACTAGTTACCTCTGATGAGGTCTCTCCCAACTGGCTCTCTTCCTGAAATGGCCAGGACAGCATCACTGCCACCATTGCTGTGCTCCTCACTCTTGACACAAATCATGGCTTCAGCTTCAGGACGGGGTCCTGGTGGCACCTCCTATGTCCAGACAATACAGAACAATATACTCCAAATGCATGATCTCACTTTATCTCCCTTCATCTGGAGAAGCAAGGAAGTATCCTACCATTGTGCACTGGGACAGTGAGGTCTAACTTGGGTCTGTCTAAAGTCACATGGCAAGTATGCAGTAGAGTTGGGGACTGGAGTCCAGGCTGTGAAAACGGTAGCCCAGGAATCTCATCTGATTTTGTTTGTTCCTTTCTTCCCACAAATCTGGGTCTTGAACCCAGATTCTTGGGCTTTACATGACACACACCTTAGCCACTGAGCCACAGGGATTCACCGTTACCTGTTATGTTTTAGAGTCTGGGGAACTTTTCCCAAAGAAGCAAAACAATTGCCCCTAGATCGAACCCATAAATAGTCTCAGAACTGTCATGGTAAGCAGGGTTCTCTCCTCATTTTAGAACATTCTCCACGGTGGTACACTGCCCACTCTCTCCCCGCATTTATTCTCCGGCAACCAGGCATGGACAACTGACAAGAAACAAGAGAAAATAAACTAAAAAGCAGGCATGGTCCCTATTCTCAGGAACCACAGCATCAGACTGCCTTGGGTTAGAATACTGGGTCTATACCAACTAGCTTTTCCTTTTTGTGAAATGGGATGATGCTACTGCCCCCTTTTGAAGATTACCATGAGGCTTGAAAGGAAAGAAAACTAATGCAAGTTTAAATGGTGTCGGGCATATACAATGCCTGGTACATTTGCTGGATATTTGTTGACCCTCAAAAAATGGTGACAGTTATTTTGTCTTTGCCAGCACATTGAAATATACATATATTACATTCATTAACTGGTATGCCCATGCCGGTCAACATTTACAAGAGGAATTCGAAAGGAGGGAATTGAGATGTGAGTTGGACTAGTCTGGGATACTTTCACAGAGGAAATAAGGATTGATTTGGTTCTTAAAAGTTGAATGTATAGAATTCAGATAAGCAATAATAAAGCAAATCGTAACTCACCATTTCCTATGTACTAGAGTCTGAACATATGGCATAATATTGCTTACAACGCTACAGGTATGCATATCCACACTTAATGAGTCTGAAGAAACAGAAGTCCAGAGAGGTGGTGTGATTTACCCAAAGCCACACAGCAAGAGTCAGTCCACACTTGTCTAACTCTCTGACACTCTTCCTTTCTCTGTCAAGGTCAATAACCCAGACTGAGGACAAGTGAGAAAAGCTGTCTGTGTGTGAGGTGCTGAATGCAGAGTTCTTCCTGCTGGGATGGAGCCCATGGTCTGTGGACAGAAAGCAGGAGATCTAGGATGGAAACAAAAATTATATCTTCTTTTGAGTAACATTTACCTGAAATTTAGCATTGCCTAACTTTTTGAATCTAGGCAATGAACCACAGTGATATCGCAGTGCCTGTGACTTCACCAATACATCTGTGGGCCAACCTGCCATAGTGACCAAGCGTGTTAGCTGGCCCCAAAGCCAGCTCTCTGCCATGCTTTGCAGCACACTCCCATCATAAACTGACCTCCCTCTGTTTTGTTGCTTGTTCACCCATCAGCTCTTCACCAGGACTGGAGCATCCCTGAGTCCAGAAACTCTCTCTTGTTCATCCTTATGAAACTTAGCATTTGATTCCGGATCTCTCCTACAGAAAGGACTTAATAACCTTGTTGCTGAGGAAGGTAGTCCCCTCCCAATGCCCTGCTTCCAGGTATGGGTGCTGCTCGAGTGAGGGACTTGCTTCTAACAGACTGAATGTGGCAAGAGTGATGGAGTACCACTTCGGACTCAGGTTACACAGGCCGTGCTGCTCTTGGCGCTCTGTGTCTGGCTCCATCTCACAAGCTGGCTTGGCAGAGAGACCGCCTGGCAAGAGACTTGGACCTCTGGCCCACAGCCAGAGAGGAATGAGACTCCAGTCCAGTAGCCCACAAAGATCCTCCCCAAACCACTGAGTGACTTGGAGGTGGGTCCTGCCCCAGTCACGACTTCCAGTGAGACCACAGACCATGGGCCAACACCTTTCTTACCGCCTGTGGGAGACCCTGCACCTGGGGGTCCAGTTAAGCTGTGCCCATGATAATAATAAACTTGGGTTTTTTTTAAATTGCACTTTGGGTCACAGGAATGGGTAACTAATACGAACTTAGCAGCATAAAGCCAAGAGGAAAGAAAAGTAGGGGTTGGGGGAGGAGAAAGTGCCAAGGGGCAGAGTGTTGAGTCCTCTACCTCCTTGTCCCCTTCTCTTATCTGGAGGTCACTTCTCACTCCTTGACACCACAGGGCTAGTTTCCTCAAACCAATGCCTGAAGCACAGCCTTGTCTGTGACTGTGAATGCCTTAGGGACTAGCTGAACTTTCCTGCCATGGTCACAGCACACTCAGTGACTCATGTCAAAATTTTATTGTAACCAAATGCCTCGTTTCCTCAGGGCAGAGGCCAAAACTGTTTAGCATTCTTTTAGCACTTGTGTAATGACTCCAAGCCCATCCAGTGAATTTCACAAAGCCCATTTCGTTAACCATCCACTCGACTCCAAGGAATTTCCAAGACTCTTGGCCATGGGGACATCTGGTACACAGAATCACGTGGACTGGTCCGTTGTCTTGGCAGCTGTCCTCACTCAATTCATCCCCACCCATCCACCTGCTGGGAGTGTGGATTTATCCCTACCTGCCCCATCTATGCCGGCTCTTACCTGCTTCCAGCTTAACCCCTAAAGTCATTGTTAGAAGCCCCTGCCCAGCGTCCAACAGGCTTTTAAATTGGGGTGGATTTGCCAGCTCCGAGCTCCCCAGAACTTCCAGAAGTGCCCACCCTCTTGGAAAACCCAGGCAGGCCTTCTCCCATTGAGAGCCATGTTCACACCCTCCGGTCCGCAGCTCCTGTTCATATCACCTGTTTCTTTCATCCCAATGCACAATCACAGAACACGTACTCTGGGTCTAATTATAGCTGTCCACTTGGAGAAAATACCATCATACTGAATGCATACATTATTTTTTTTTACAATATCAAATTTATGGAGGTATAGGTCCTGTATGATAAAATTCTAATTGTTCAATGAGTTTGACAGCTTTAGACTCCTGTGTAGCCAGGACTACAATTAAGACTCAGAACACTTCCCTTACTTCCCAAATTCCCCTCACGCCTCATCCCAAATGACTCCCCCCTCCCTTTTCACCAGGAAACACTGAGCTGCATTCTGTCATTTACATTAAATTGTGTCATCTAGATTCCCCAAAACATAGAGTGACATAACATGTCTACTCCTGTGTCTGGTTTCCTTCACTCAAAGCAATGGGTCTGCAATTTGTCTTAGAGTCAAACAGAAGTGGTACAGTCCTTTCTGTTACTGGATAGTATTCCTCTCGACTAGTTTGTATGTACTTGTGTGCATTTTTCAGCTTTATTAAAGAATAACTGACATGGACTAAATTACACATGAAGGATACAATTGGATCATAAAAGTACAGAGTTTGATTAGTTTTAACATAAATACACATTCCTAATACACACATAGATTTTTACAAATGAGAATTGTTTTTAAAAATGTGGTTGAGGATGGCAAAAATACTCCTTTGTCCAGTCCTCTTAGAAACTCTAGGGGAATATTTGCCCCACACAGCTAACTAAAGAATCTTTGATGACTTTCAAAAACCCCCCAAAAACCACATCGGCTCTGAGGTGACTTGCTGCCTCTGAGGAAGAGCCTTTTTCAAAGCGGACTCACTCAAAACCAAACCCACCGAAACAAACAACAGTGTCGAAGGGGCACCTCATTGCTTTCACTCTTGCTATGGAAAGACTCTCAACAGTGGTGACATGGATTACACTTAAACTGACTCAAAGGAAGAAAAAGAAACAGAGTGGGATTTATTGGCTAACATGAAGAGAAGTCAAGGGCTTCAGGTGTAGCTGTATCCAGGAGCTCACACTGAGTCATCAGGACTATCTCTTTCCCTCTTCTTTTTCTTTCATTCTCAGTCTCCCTCTCCCCAAGTGAGGCCAATTCCTTTTCTCTTGCACCCAGCTCACGAAAACAGAAACCACTTTGGTTACTTCCACTGGAGGAAATTTAATTCAGAGAATTGGTTACAGAGGTGATGAAGTTCCTTAAACAAAACCTGGGCTGTTAAGTAATCCAGAGATTGGTCACAGTAGGAAGGCACTGCCTCTTTTATCAGAGAGACAAAGAGAGCTAAAGAAGTGTAACCAGAGCCTAAAAGGGGTGGGGGGGGGGGTGCTAGAGTCTAGAGACATTGCTCTAGAGGGGGGTTGGGGTGGGGATGACACCCTGGCCTCTCCCTACTTTGACCCTCAGTCTCTTCCAGTGCCAACCAGGCTGGAAGCCAGGTAGCAAAGGGCCAGCCCTCTGAGATGTAGATGAGACTAGAGAGAGATTAAGGGAGAAGGAGACCGGCTCTAAGGACAACAATCCCAAGGCAGCATAGTCCCCATGGATCTTTAATCATTCCAACAGAAGTCCTAGAATTGTCCAGGTGTGGAAGTGCAGTCCCAGCTGGTCCCAGGGGAGGCTGGTAGGAGATGGGAGGTTAGCAGCATTGATACTGAATGAAGCAGGAGAGAGCACCCCAAAGCAAAACCAAGGCTCTCCCCCAGCTAGCTGCCCACCCGTAGTGGCATAAGAAGCTGCACAACTGCAAATGGCCCTGCTCCAGATTAGCAACATGTGGCCAGGCTTGAGGTTTGCCATCATGCCAAGCTATGGATAGGTTCTTGGTCCCTAGGAAAGTGGGAAGGGAAAGAAATCGATGAAGAATCACTACTTCTGTTCTCTCTAGTGAGACTCCCTCATTTCCAAGCCTGGGCTTCACAGCGTGAGGCCCTGGGCTGGCAACGGAAGAGTAACTTAGGATCCCAGACCCCAGAAATTCAGAAAACAAATGTCTAGCTGGTTTTCAGTGGCACAGAGCTTCCTAAAGGAGATACTTTGCAACCCAAATGCCGAGGCCAAAGGATTTCCTATGAGTCTTTTATGATCTCTATAAATTTCAAGAGAGAGAATTGGTAAGCAACTGGGCTCTGTCACTGTCAGGGCACTGATTGAACGTGCCTTTAATGGAGTCTCCAGCAGCCATAAAAATGCATGAAAACAGCCTTCTGGACACAGGCAAGCCTGATAGATGGGGCAGTGACACCCAGTAAAAGCCAAATGGCCTGGGCTTGTCCTCTTGCCTGTTGAGAGAATACATCTTGGTCTCTTAGGATAGAATGTGTGCTTAGAAAAGCATTAAGCATTCTACGTAAAATTTCTCCCCAGGGAAACAAACACACACACACACACACACACACACACACACACACACACACACACACACACGATCAAAACTAAAGCTTGCATTGGGGATGGATTTTATTAAAGACAGAGTGCCTTAGTGGCTTTCTAGTGGATTGAATAGTAACTCCCCAAAATACATACCCATCCAGGACCTCAGAATGTGACCTTGTTTGGAAATAGGGTCTTTGCAAATATCATCTTATATAACATATTAAAGTTTTGGTTTGCCCTTGAAAACTTGGCTCTATTAACAATGACCTAAGTAAGTGAGCAGAGCATACATTTAGCACATAATGAATGCACAATCAGCATGGACTACTATTCCTACTTATGAGAAGATGGAAGGGGTAGGAGGGCAGAAAGAGAGGGAGGCGGGAAGTAAACTATCAGGCACTGACTAATATTCACATAACCTGAAATAACAGCATTAGCCTAAGCTGTGAAGGACAGAGATCTCACATAGCAGACAAGTCGCAGTCCTTCTCTATAACCCTCCAATTACAGTGCTTCAGAGGACCCTTCACTTAGACCTTCTAGATGAGGGGAAATGCCTCTTGTGACGACAAGTATGATCAGCTCACTCTAGAGCCCCTCTGTCCTAGTCCAAGTCCCTGGTTGCAAGTTGGCCAGTAAGTTCAGAAGCCCAATTCAACACGCAGATAAGAAACGGCATCAACCCCTATACTCCTGCGGTGGACATATGGTACACATCATTTGGCATGCACTATACTGCTAGAGTGCTTGTTTATTTTGGAATGTATATGAAATAAGCAGAACAAAACAGGCACCATTTTCTAAAGGACTCATTCCCTCTGCTGGGGGCAAAATACCTCTTGTGGGAAGGTAGTCATTAAAAATAAATTATCTTCAGGAGAGTGCACATACTTTTCCAAAGGGAAACACGGTTCTCTACAAATTTTCTAATTTAAAGAGTGTGTGCATTGTGCATGTACATACATGTGTGTTAAATACAAAGTCAGAAAACATTAACCATCTATATTAAAAACTGAAAGGCGTATGTGCCCAAATTACAGTCTGCATAAGTTAGAATGTTTTCCCTACCCATAAACAAAAGAGATCCTTGGCAGATAACTTGGTGCTTCCAGGGTGTTGTCAGACAAGCACACTCCTATCTTTCTGCTTTGCTAAACTCAAAAGTGAGTGGCTTCTATCCTTAGATGGCCCAAAATGGCTGCTAGAGCTCCAGCTATCACATGTGCAGTCCAGGCTAGCAGCAGATGGAGGGAAAGATAGAGACGTACACTTACTAGTGTGTAAAATTTTTTCAGTCATCCCCAAAACCCCACACAACATTTCCATAGTGACATATATATCCCAACTGTAAGTAAAACTGAAATATTAACTTTTTTCTGGATGTATTTTTACCACAGATAGAATTAGTGTTCTGTCACTCAGAAGAAGGAGAGAGGCCAGAGAGAAGAAGGGGAGGGCAGGGGGGAAGGGAGAGGGAGAGATGGACAGGGAGGAGAAGAGAGAGAGCAGAGGGGGAAAGGGAGGGGAGGGGAATGTGAAGGGGAGGGGAGAGAGGGAGAAGGTAGAGAGAGAGAAGGGAGAGAGAGCGGGACAAGGGGAGAGAGAGATGGAAGAGATCAGAGAACAGTTCAATATTTCAGTATTTCCCAAAGAAAGGGTTCCCTGAGAGGCACATTCATTTGAAATACTTAGTAAATTCAATTTGTTCTTTATTTTTAAAAAATTTTTGTTCTCAGGGCCTTGAAAATTGTTGAGTATGGTATGCCCTGTTGGCCTAGCCACTGGACATAGTCCACATACATCCAAGGACCCCTGTTCAAGACCTGGGGCTAAAACAAATAAATAAAATAAATATTCCTCCTCTCTCTTCCTGACTGCCTGCCTACTCACCTTCATTCCTGCCTGCAACTTTCCTTATAAAAAATAAAAGTTGGGTGTGTTGCGTGTTCTCAATACTGAGCTGTGACAGGACATTTTCCACACACCCTGGCTCCTTTTTGAGTGGACGCTTTTGGGGTTAAGCGTTCTACAAAACCCACCGTGGGAAGCATGGGTGCTTTCTTCCAGAGCAGGCATCTTCACATCAGCAGTGCTGACATTTGGGGCAGGATAGTTCTTGGCTGTGGGGTTTACAGTGCATTGTAGGATGTTTAGTAACATCCTGTTCTCTGTCTAGTAGCCGACCCTCCCACTTCCTGTCGTGACAGCCAAAATTACCCCCATACATTGTCACATGTCCATGGGGACAACATTGTCTTCAGATGAAAACTTCTGCTGTAGAGAAAGTTCAGGGATCCAGAAAATACATAGTGGCTGATCTCAGGGTATGAATTTTGGCTCATTTGTAGTGTGTTTTAATAGCATCGTTGTTTGTTTAAAGAGACAGTATTATTGGTGATGATTCATTTCAAAAACTGGAATGTCAGTAAAAGTTGAGTTCCATATTTCTGACAAGGGCTTAATATTCAAAATATATAAAGAACACATAAAACTCAGTAACAGAAAAACAGGCAATCCAATCCAATCATGGGAAGAGGAATTGGAGAGACATTTTTTCCAAAGAGGATATACAGATGGCCAACAGGCACATGAAAAGATGTTCCTACTCCCTGCTATCAGGGAAATGCAAATCAAAACCACAAGCTATTCCCTTGAACCTGAGAGATTGTCCATTATCCCAAAGTCTGGAAACAACAAATGTTGGTGAGGGAAACTTTTACATTGTTGCTGAAAATACAGATTGGTGCAAGAGCTATGGAAAACAGTGTGGAATATGGAAAAGTTGAATATGGAAATTCCACATGATTCCACCATCCCCCTTCCGGGCATTTGCAAAAACACTAACTGGTGGAGATTTATGCTCCCCCATGTTTTCTGCAGCCCTATTCACAGTAGCTAAACACTGGAAATTACCTAAGTGCACAACATCAGGTGAATGGATAAAGAAGATGTGATGTATAGATGCAAAATGACTACTCCACAGCCCTTAGAAGAGATGAAACCCTGTCATTTGAATCAATGTGGATGGAACTAGAGGGGATTATGCTAAGTGAAATAAGTCAAAAGAAGAAAGATAGATACCAGATGACCTTACTCATAGGTGGAACATGAGTAGACAAAACAAAGGAACAGAAGAAAGAAAGCCAACCCTTGGACACTTACAACAGAACTGAGAATGGGATGGGGGTGTGGTAGAGGTGTAAGTGGTGGCAGAACCCACCGGGCAATGGTAAAGAATACTTGGTGATTTGATGGAAGGCAGGTTGTGTTCACATATAATAAGGAATAGGGAAACTACACATGAGTTTATTTTAACTTGTAAAACAAAACTTGTAAAAAAAGTATTTACTGCAATAAAATACTTTTAAAATGTTATAGAATCGGGTGTAGACAATTGTATTCATTTAAACAGAAATTAATTCCCTCCAAACTATTTCAGAAAAACACTTGGCGATGAAATTGAGTGTGGAACATTTAATGCTCTAACAGTCAGGCAGGGTTGGTCTTAGCAGTGCTATTGTCTAAACCTCAACTTGTTCCATCGTGTCAGAGTTAAATGGTGAAACCCTCCTATGGTGTCAGCCCACGTATGTCACAGTGCCTGAAGAAATTGCTGAGCTGGAATATCTGATCATCTTGAAGGTGAGGAATTGCTCAACAGCAGATGGGGATGTGTCCAAAGAACAGGAAAGTCAGGCTGAGAGTCCCATTGACCAACTCTGGAGTAATTTTAACAGTGCAATACATGGAATAAACAAAGATTCTGTGAACTTAGGTAAACAAATACACAGGAAGAAGAGAAAATTTTTCTTCACAGGAAAAAGCCAATTAATAATAATGATGAAGGGAATGATGAAATTAGACAATGACTTTGGTCAGTCTTCATTATCATAATTGATTCCATCAAGAATCACCCACAGATGCTAAGACCAATAGATAAAAATTTGAGGAGTAACAAAAGAGTTACATCATCCCAAAGTATCTTATCACAACAAAATAAATGTGAAAGGTAAAACAGAACTTTATAGTGAACAAACCTAACAGAGAACATCTTAACCAAGTGAGTGTTGGGGTCCAGGGGAAAATTTCCCCTGCCCTTCTAAGGTTCTTCTCAGGCTCGTCAACCAAACAGAGTAACATCAGATGAACTAGTAGGAGAAAAAGAGCAAATTGAATTACATACATAGAATTTACATGGATGTTCATTCTAGATTAAATGAGACAGATTGAGGGCTAATGTCCTGAGCTAAGAAATGGGAAAGGGACCTGCAAGGTGAGGAGAGAGAAAGGGGTTCACATGAGAAAGAGAGGGGAACTTGTGATGAAACCAGATGCTGTAGATTTTTGCTCTGACATAAGGTAGGTTTCTCCAATAGAAGGCTTATTTCTGGACATGACCCTGTATCTACATAGTCATCATTCTCTAAGGTAATGGGAACAAACCTCAACTGATCTTATCTCCATATACCAAAAGTGATGCGTATTGAAAAAAAACCTGCAGCGGGCATCTTGGAAATAGACTGAACGTTTCTGAGGAGGCCAATCCTTCATGATCAAGATTAACCTTACAAGTAATGGGACAGGCTAAACACTCAAGCCATCAGGACAAGATGTGCTGAGATGTGACACAGGATCTGAGTTACTTGGGAAGAGACACCAGGCAAACCCAACTTGAGGAATCCTTTACAGAGTAACTGTCCTGTGCACTTCGAGTGGCAGGGTCATGAAACAAAACGACAGAGGAACTTCAGATCAAAGAGAGCCAAAAAAGACAGGGGACCTGACTGCAACACAGGATATGGGGTATTCTTCTCTTAGAAAGGACAGTGGCAAGATTTGAACAAGGTTCGTAGATCATAGTATTGTCCGTGTTTACTGCCTGATTTCATCATTGTACTCTGATAATGTAGAAAATGTCTGTTTTCAGAAAATACACACTAAAGTAAAAAGAATCCTGTTTGCGATTGACTCTCAGTGGCTTGAGGGGGGTGGGTGGTGCACTTGTATCTGTGTGAATATATATAGAATAGAATAGATGTGCACATGTCTTTCCTACACAGAAATAAATACACACATATTGAGAAGGTACACACATGCACACAGCTGTGATAAAATGCTAACACTTGGGTTGAAAAGTTGGGGCGAGGAATATAAGGTAGTTCTTGGTGCTGTTCTTGCAACTTTTCTGCAAGTCTAAATTATGTCAAATATAAGTTCAAAAAAAAGAAATTTCTGACATTCAGACCTCCCGTCTCGACTGAATTTTCCTTTCTGCCTCATCCTCCCTTCTCTTTCTACCACATCACAGAGCTTCCATATCTCCTTTCTCAGGGAGCTCTGAGCCTCACCCACCAGGTTTCATGTTGAGCGGTTTGCTGCAACAGATTCTGGGTCCAGCCCCAGACTCTGTGACTCAGGCCCTGTGGAGGCCTGGTTTCTCAGTTGCCTGATCCCGCCCCCTGGGTTTCTGATCTGATTGGCTTGGAAGGCATCTGGCCCTCGAGTTTCTTAAACTGCCCCAGATGATTCTCCTGAGTTGCCCAGGGTGAAGGGGAAGAAGACTGGTCAGCAGAGGAACATAATGAATGCGAATTTTGAGTCACTCAGTCTGGGAGATAGAGCTCCCTTCAGATTATCTCCTGAGAAAATCACACTGACCCACCTTGAGTGGTCTCATCTAGAGAAAATTCCAAGTGTTCTTTGCCACAGATCTTCACTGTCTTACTTTCTGGCAACCCAAGAGGACAGACACACCATCTGTTTGATTCACTACTGAGTCTCTAAGGCTGAGTGTTCCAGAAATAGTTGCATGTGCGCATGAATGGATGAATGGAAGTTCCCTAACACCACACTAATCTCCAGTCTCACCTCCCAGCCGCTTACTAGGGGGAAAAAAGGCCATATTTTGCATGAGAATCACCCCGATTGGATTTCATGAAATCAATGGCTTTTGAAACTGAAAACCACTTTGGGGCTAGAAGATTTGGCAAGATCTCACCCCTTTTGGGAAAGGCCTGGTGCAGGTGCAAATGACTAAGGCGGCCTCCGAGTTAGCGGCTGCCCCTTCTTCTATGCTTCTCAAATCATTTTCGTATTAGCATATCTCTAAGTGCATATAATTTTCACATCAAAGAGTGTAATTTTTTGCAGAAGTGGAGTAGAGAATAATTTATCCTCTGAAGTATCTCAAGCAGCAGTCTCGATAGCATGACATAAAAATTACACAGAAGACAGACATTTAGAAAAATTTTGTGGCAGAATTTGGATTATTTTAGTAGAGGTGGAGAAAATGCGCCCATGGCAAGTAAAAGAACAATATTTTTGAGCTCAGAGCAGGCTTCCGGTTTAGCGCTGAGAAGGCAGGCTGGCTCCTGAGCACAGAGAGAATCTATGGTCTCTCCCTGGCTTTCGAGGGTGATTGACTGAGCCATGGGAGCCCCCAGCCCTGCCCGTCCTGGCTCTCCCTCCAACATCCCAGCTTCAGTACAGCTCCCAGAGGGGCCCCGTTCTGAGAAACAGTCTGGCCTGCAGTGAAGGGCACAAAAAGAACTCCAGCCCTGACTTCAGCTTCTGGACATTGGTTCTCTCGTGCAGCACACCAACCCTGGACTCAGGCCCTCCTTCTAGAAATCAAGTCCTGCAGGCCCTACCCTGTGCCCCAATTACCATATCATTGGACTCCCATCTCCCTGTTTCTCCCCTGGGGCCTGAAATCTGTTCCTAGTAGCCTGATAGCCCACACACACACATGCACATGCACACACACTCACCCGACATGAACACAACCCTACCACAAACATACACCCTAATACTCACACTCTTAAAAACACACATACATAATATACACTCTCCCAATGCACAGGTACATTCCACGCTCCTCGTATATACAGACATCTAATACCTACACACGTTTGTGCACATGCACACATATCTAACACACAAGCTTACCCGTAATGCGCACACACACTCCTAATACACACACTTAACACACACACACACCGGATGCACACAGACATCTAACACATCCACACATCTCACATACACACCTATAATATCTCCACAAATGCCTCGTACATACATATTTTTGTTCAAGAAGAAGAAAGAGGTAGAGAGGATGCTTGTATCCCTAACCCTAGACACCCTATCAGTCAGCTTGCCTGGATTTTTCAGTTACTTTCAGGTGTAAAACACTTTAATGCTAAAATATGTTCTTAAATATTTTAAAATAAAAACAAAAAACAAAAAAACAAGCAGGTCATGGCAATGTAGTCAGGAAGCAATGGTCTTTTTGATGAATGATGGTAGGTCGATTAGCTAATTTTAGGGGAAAATTGTATCTCGCTTTCCTTAATTCCAAATGGACGAGAGACCTAAAGAGGAAACAGCTTTTAGGAGAGAAAGCAAGAAAGTATCTTGTCAAACAGGACTCAGCTGTGGCTGCTGGTAACAATGCCATAGATCGACTGTGGCAACCACTCACACGTCCACCAGCAGCCACAAAGATGGATCAACTGTGGTACTTTCACAGAATGGAATGTGAGACAGAGGTGAGAATGACCGCTTATCACACACACACACACAGTCTCACAAAAGTTGTGTCAAAGAAACCTGACCCAAGAGTACATAGTATGCTTATTTCTGCTTAGTGAAACTAATTTTTGAGGATGTGTTTGTGCATAGTGGTTGCTCTCAGGAACTGTGGATCTGGGGCAGAAGGGGTTCCTCTGAGGCTGGGGTATCTTTCTCCCTCGGACTGCTGTGTACACAGGTGCATTTATTTTATGACAATCCATCAGTTTGTGCACTTAGAATATTTGCGATTTTCTGTACCTATATTACCTTTCCATAGAAAGCTCTCTTAGAGGATGGCGATTCCTCAGAAAAATAAAACTGGAATGACCATTCCATCCATTAATCCCACTTGTAGGCATGTACTCAGAGAAAATAAAGCCACTAATCAGAGATAATATCCGCTCACAACAGCCTAGACATGGAAATAACCTAAGCGCCCATCACTATGTGACTGGATACAGAAGTGTGGTGAATACACTCAATGGAAGCAAGATAAGCCAGAAAGAAAAAAGAAAAGTACGGGATGATTTCACTCACATGTGGAATATAAAGAAACAAAACAAAAGGCTGGACAAGTCTCACCAGAAGTCACAGCTGGGAGACCGTGGCTATCAGGACAGTAGGAGGGAGGAGGGCAGGAAGGAGGAATAAGGTGGGGGGAGGGGGAGTGTGGTATGAAACACATGCAGACAGAGGTGCGATTTCAATATCCTAAAAAGCATACGGCAATGGACACTCATGAAAAAATTAAGCAAGTAAAATAAAATCTTTCTCAAATATTCTCCAAGTTAAATGATGATTGATATTTGGCACAATGATTCTATCAGTTTTGAATAAGTGCTTTGCAAACATTTTTATTTCTATTACTTTACAGGAAAACACTACATACACATAATCTAAAAACTCAAAGAGTAAAAAAGAGTGCCATGACACAGAAACCTTTCTCCTTCCACAGTCCTTTTCAGAAGTTCCACTGGAAGTAGTTCTACTGCATCCCTCTCAAAACCGTACGAGCTGGTCCAGGCTCTCAGATACAGATGTGTGACTCTCTATCCATCTCTCTCTCTGTCTTTTACACAAATGAAAATGAACACCCCTTTTTTGTACTTTCTTTTTCCCCATGAACACTATATTAGCAATAGGTCATATTAATAAAGACTGACCTCTTTCTTTAGTGTTTTTTGATTGAGATCCTCTACTGGAATGCTCTGGGCAGCATGTCAAAGGCAGCTCACCTCCTGTGTCTGTAATAAAGTTTTACTGGCCCACAGCCACAGCCTCCCTGCACACAGGTCTCCGGCTGCTTGCCTGCACAGTGTAGCGGAAACTGAATACATGAGTTACCTCTTGCTGATGTAACAAAGGAACACAAACTTAGTGACTTAAAAAAACCACATTTATTATCTAACAGTTCTGGATGTCAGTAATGGAGAATGGGTCTCGCTGGGCTAAAATCAAGGTGTCAGCAGGACTGCTTCCTCTCCACGGGCTCCTGAAGGGAACCTGTGTCCTTACCCTTTCTGGCTTCCAGTGGCTGCCATCATTCCTGCCTGTGACCCCCCACCCCTTCCCTCTCTGGGGGGACAGCAGCAGCAGGTGGTGCCTTCCTCCCATTATGTTGCTCTGACACCACATGCCTGAGCTGTGGATTTGTCTGCTATCACACTGTTTGGGCTGCTGTAAGAATAATATTCGCAGAAGTGGGATCAACCAGGCATCTCTGTTGATGCGATCAGTTAGCCAAAATGATTGGAGGTATATTATCGGCCCCCATAAGTATGTTTAGATAGATGTTTTCCAAATTGTCCAGAGAAGGCTTTGCCCAATTCGTGTTACCTTGGCATGTGGGGCTAAATAAAAGTTAGTGGAGACTCTGTGTGTCTTAAGAGGAAACTGTTACAATTACCTTAAACAATAAAGACGCCTAGATAAAATCATCTCCAGGAATAACCTTTTTA
This sequence comes from Solenodon paradoxus, assembly GCA_004363575.1. NCBI lineage: Eukaryota > Metazoa > Chordata > Mammalia > Eulipotyphla > Solenodontidae > Solenodon > Solenodon paradoxus. Next base: position 100,381 of record RJWH01002552.1, on the reverse strand, counting down.
CCAGGACAAACATCTGGAGGCAAGGTTTTGTCATAGAAGTCATCCCCTCACGAAAAAATTCCTTCCTCTGTCTTTGATGGCCCAGGTTCTATCTCCTGCTTTATCTGGGATAGAAGCCCTCATCTCTCTTATCTGCTTTAGAATTTACAGTCCTGTCAATTCTTCATATGCCTGTCTTTTTCTCTTACCAATTTGCCAGATGTTAATTTGCTTGCACAACCAGCCTCAGAAGAACTTCGGAGGGAGCAGCTTGTCTGTGCCCCTGCAGAGGTCAGAGAAGCTTCCAACATTAACCAAGGAAGAAAAGAGCATTCGGTTTTCAGAACTTTTCAGACTTGCAGGGAGGGAGAGTGAATTTGTGCATGCGTTTTAGAGACAAAATATCTTGCTTCCTGCTCTTCCCCAAAAAAGGCAATGGAAACAAACATCTTTCTTTCACAAAGAATTTGAAAAAAAAAAAAGAAAAAAAGATTACAACAGCCCAATAAGAATGATATATGCAAAAGGAAAAGAAAGGGGAAACCATCCAAACTTGAAACTAACTTTAGTAACAACAATGGATTTGAAAAATAAAAATCTCCTCCTTCACAAATTCATAAACAAAAAAATTGTCACACTAATGCGTCTCCCCAGATTTGGTTGAAACATGTCTCCTGGTTTTCTCTTGAGTCGCAGCCATGAAAACATTCCCATGGCTGACTTAAGTCTTTAAACTGCACGTGCAAACACAGAAGCAACCAGAGCTTGATTGTGTCCCGGGCTCCATCTGAGCTCTATGATCAGCTCAACCAGAGAGATCCCCTTTTGTCAGGCCCAGAACGCCTTTCTGTTGTCAAGAGCACATAAAGTCTATCACTTCCATCGAATTGCTCTGAGTTCTTTGTCAAAATAATTAATGTGCATCCAAACTAGAAACACAATTTCCCTCCCCTGGGAACTGAGCATTCACGGAGAGGGAATGACTGAGCTAGGGACAGCAGCTGGCAGACAGGCCACCTCTGCAGTCCTGGTCGGACAACAGGTGTCAGGGAAGATGGTGTTCCTGCTTACAGCTCCATGCAGCTGAATTCTGCCATATAAATTATTAAAGAGCATGCAGAACATTACACAGTTCATGTACTTAATGATTATAGTTCACAGTCTAGGTCAGATATAATTAGATGTTACATTAAAATAGCTTCACAGAGCCATTTATTCTGATTTAATTACTTAAAATGATAGCATAATGAGCAATGCTTTCAAGGAAAAAAGTGCTCTTTTAAATGGGTTCATTTTAAGTTAATACAAAGAAAATTAATCATTTAACTAAATGTAGGAAGACAAGTTCGTGTCTTAAGCAACATTGTTTCCATGTCACAAAGGTTATTTGTGATGGTATGTTGCAAGTGAGAAGGAAATAAATTTGTGTGTTTGGGGGGTGGGGCCAAGGAAGCTATAGATTCTCATTTCCACCATTCCCTCCAAATCTTACTCTCTTCCCCTCCAGCCTAGCCACAGGTAACAATGACTGTCAGTGCCAAAGGTGAGACACAAACACCCAGATGAGACCCTCCCCATGAGCACAGAGTTAGAGATGGCCGACACTGGTCTCACAGTGACCTCAGAAATTGCTCAGGAGCAGCACTTGGCACAGTTGATTACATGTATGTCCTCTGGAATGGGACCAAGGTGAGGGTCAAGTCCGAGTTTCTGTTTTATGCCTGCAGAACTGTCTACACCTCATTTAGCTGGACCGGGCCTTTGTATTCTCATCCTGGAAACTGGGGTTTAGAGAAACACCTATCTCCTAGGGCGATTTTGGAAATCAAATGAGATTCAGTGTGCAAAGCCCTCAGCACAAGACCAGCAAGTAGACTAGGACATCCATCCTTAGCTCTTGTTACTGAGAATAGAGATAACCAACATTTTGCTGGTTCCTGGACTCACCCTGCAAGTCCTGTTCAGGGTCCCTGGGCCCCACCTACATTTCTCCAGAAGAAATGATAAAAGTCTTGAAAGGAAAGGATGGGGCCTCCCTCCACCCAATTGGTTCTTTCTGTTTTTAATAACTATAAATGATAAGAGACTCATCTGAAACTTTTAGAGTAGTGTCAGTTAGCTCAATAAAAAAAAACCTACATGTTTTAAAAACATATGGCAATGTTTATCTGCTATTTTTTCTATCCTGAGTCAGACTTTGTAGTGAAAATATTTAATGTCGGTCCTAGGGGAAATGGGAACAAATATTTAAATCAGGAACCTTCCTAGGAATCCCTCCTTAAGACAGCTGTAACACTACTCAAGAGATGCAGTATTTATTTGGATTCTGGGATGCTTAGCAAAGGTGATGACAGAAAACACTGGCTTATGGATACAGGGGGCTGTGGCAGCCAAAATAACGTGTCAAACTTGGCCTTGCATGAGTAAACCCCATCCAAGAGTGAACTGACATCATCTCCAAACGTATAGCATCCTGGAGGAGAAAAAGCAAGAAGCTCTGGGTTTTGAGAACATGGATGTCATGGAAATTGCTTGTGTTCAAATGAGTTTTACTGCTTGAGGCAGGGAACTGTGTGCCAGGTTAAATACAGGTAGATGGGGATGTAGGAGGAATCTGAGTTAGGCATCCTCCAAAAGTTCACTCTAACGCAAAAATGTAGGTATGAGGAGTATATTTGAGCAGTGTGGTGGTCAATTTTGTGTGTCATCTTAACCAGGCTGTAGTCCCCAGTCACTTGATTAAACATGAATCTAAGTGTTGCTTGAAAGGTATTTTGTCAGTGTGAGTAACACCTCCAGTCAGTTAACTTTAAGTAAAGGAGATTGTCCTCTAAATCTGGTGGGCGTGTCCAATCAGTTGAAGGCCTAAATTGCAGACTTGAGATTTCCCTGAAGAAGAAGAAATTCTCCCTTTGGATGCAGTGCCAGCTGCCTGAGAGTTTCCAGCCGGCCCTTCCCGACCGCCTGCCTTGTGGATTTCAGACATGCCACAATTTTAGCCAGCTGATACAGCAGCATCTGCCAACTTCTTTCAATGCAGTTTAATGTGTATATGTATTTAATTCCTTTAGTTATATTTTTCAATGTATTTTGGAATTATTTCCTTAGTGGTTGCTCTTGGGCTTACCATATGCATCTTAATTTATCAGAATGAGCTTCCAATTTATGTTAACTTAATTACCAGTGAGATCTATATAACATACATAGTTTCGTTCCTTTTTTTTTTGGGGGGGGGGCTTATTGTTTGATATATATATATATATATATATTATCTATAACTATTACAAACCCAGCAATGTATTGCTGTGATTACTGCTTTTTCTAATTTAATATCTTTTAAGGAAGCTGAGAGAAGAACAGAGAATAAGTATATATTCATAGCTTTGGTTATATCAGGCTTCTTTTTATTATTTCTGGTTCCCTTCATTTGTCCCTGTAGACTTGACTTATTGGAGTCATTTCCTTAGTCCAATACAGCTTTGTTCTAACCTGCTTCTCTTGTGCTGTTATTGGCAAACACGTTACATATCTACATGCCATGGGCCTAGTAATATATTATATGCATGTTGCTTTGTGCAATTACTTTTTAAATCAATTAAGTAAAGAAGGGGAAGAAAGTGAATTTCCACTGTCTCTCATAATCAATTACATTTATTGGTCATTTGTTTTGTTTTGTCTTCATTTGGATTCAAATGATTATCTTGAGTTATTAGCTTTCATCTAAAGAACTTTCTTTAGTATTTACAAAGTGGGTCTGCCTGCAACACAACCTCTCAATTTTTGTTTATATAGGAAAGTAGTTTTCTTTCATATCAGAGACATAGCTTTGCAGGTTAAAGGGTTCTGTTTTTTCCCCTTCCAGTTTTATTGAGAATAATTGACATACATACTGTGTAATGTAGTTTTAGGCATACGCCACCATGGCTTGATGTGCATATATTATTAAATGATTACCACAATAGGCTCAGCTTGTTGACAGTCTTCTTTTCCTCCGAGCACTTTGAATACGCTCTCCCACTGCCTCTTGCCTCTTTTGCTACTGATAAAAACTCAGCTGTTAATCTTACCGGGTTTCTCTGTAAATGAGGAACTAGTTTCTCTTGCTTCTTACAAGATTTTTCTACTTGTTTTTGACTTTCAGCATTTTTGCTATTCTGCATATACTTATATCCCTCTTAGAATTTATGCTACTAGGAGTTTGTTGTACTCCTTGAACATGTAGATGAAAGTTTTTTTCACCTTGGGAAAGTTTCCACCATTATTTTTTTAGATATATTTCTTGTTCCTTCCTCTCAACCCTCTCCTTTCGGGGACCCCATTACACATATGTTGGTGCATTAATAGTAGACCACACTTCTTGAGGTTCCAACTTTTCTCTTTTGTGCTTTTTATTTTTTTCCTTGGATTTCATAATCTCTATTAATCTATCTTCAAGATCACTAATCTTTGTTCTGTCAGTTCAAATTCACTGATTTAGTAAAAATATCATTTTGGTTATTGTATTCTTCAAATCCAGAATTTCCATTTTGTTCCTTTGTATCATTTCTATCTCTTTATTGATAATCTGCATTTATGTGACATTTCATCATAACTCCCTTTACTTTTTAAACCATGATTTCCTTTAGTCCTTTGATTGTATTTATCATAGCTCCTTTAAAGTTTTTTGTAAAGTCTGACATCCAGTCATGCTCATGGTCAGTATTTGTTGCCTCCTCCACCTACCCTGCTCCCAGGATATGGGCCACACTTTCCTATTTCTCTGCATGTCTTGTAATGATTTTCTGTTGGAAATTGGCAACTCTGGCTATCAGTCCACCTTCCTCGGGGATTTGTTGTTGCTATTTGCTATTTACTGACTGGATTATTTTGCCCTATAGTGTGAAACTGTTGGTGTTCTCAGAAGTCACCCAGGAACGAGGGTTGTTTTGGAAGATTCTCTTTGACTTTCTTTTCCTGACCACATCCAGCTGTTAAATTCTACTAATTGCTAAATAATTGCTCTACTTATCTCAACAATGTCCTTGGGCCTACATTGCTTCACAGACTGACCCAATCACCTTTATTTTGAAGAGATAATTGCTAGGTTTGAGATTTTTTTCTGATCCCATGACAGCTCTTCCCAGTTATTTCCATTTCTCTCCAGCAAAGGAGCTGCCTAGAGTTCAGCCTACACCTCCAGTGAATGTACTGTCATGGCAGAGCCTCCAGACGGCGAGAAGACTGACAGCCGGGCACTCAAAGGTAGAGAAAAGGCATTTTATTACAAGCACTGGTGCTGGCCCAGGGGTATTGTTACCCAAAGCTGAACAACTGGGGATCTAGGGGAGCTCCTTTTATACTCTGAGGTTATGATTCACCTCCTTGGCTATGTGGTTTCTACTGGCAACTCTTATCAGTTATGTGCAGCTGCAGAGTAGGGAGGCTATGATTGTTTGTCCTTGGTCACATAGAATAAGACATAGCTATAGCCTCCATAGCACCGTGGAAAATTCCTGGAAGACTGACTTTTGTGCTGGGGTCAGAGAAAAGGTCCTCTACCACAGTTATCAATCTCCATATTGTCTATAACCATAATCACCACTGTTTTTGAGAGGACTCTTTCACTTGAACTTCTCCACACTTTACTGCAATTAAAGTTAGTCCTTTTGAGGAGATCTTTAGGCTCTCTGGTCTGTGACCTACTTCTCCACTCAGGCAAAATCTCTAAGCCAAGGCTCTGGCTCTCAGGACAAGCACAATGGCATAATTATATCCAAACTAGCAAGGAAGGGCAACAATTTCAAGTCACCTTAGCTTGTCTTTCAGCATAGAGCCCCACCCCATGAACCACATTGAGTTGGTATTCTCCGCAGTGCTGTGTCCAAGGTAAAACCTCCATTCTATGAGTGGGGTGAGCAGAAGATGGGGGCTGCCTCCTCTCACCCTCACTTCCCTAAAACAGCCTGAGCAACAGGTGTTGGAGACAGGATGCGGAATGCTGACACTCAGTCCCTCTCGGGAAGATAGCTCTCTAACTGGGAGCTGGGAGGAGAAGGAGCCCTGCATCCTTGTTTGTATGCCTGGAATGGTGTTTCTGTTTTGTTGAGTTGACAGGGAGCAGGGCTTCTTTCAGATATCACAGGCTCTCCCTGTTCTTACTGAATGTCCATAGACTTTATTCAATAAATGTTTATTCATTCGCCGTGTACCCTTAGGACCATTTCCAGAAATGTACATTTTTCACCAATCTCACTGGGGGTGGGTCAGCAGAGGGCCTCACATGTTCTGCCAGAAGTGGAACCCAGCTGAGTATTTAAATATTAATTTGACTCATAATCTTCCTGGAAAAGTGACAAGAAAAGGATTTATTCTGAGCCTTATTGAAAGTACATGGCATATCCTGTTTCCACTGCTTTGCTTGCTCCGTGATTTCAGACAAATTATCTTACCTCTTTATGTCTTTGTTTCCTCACCTCTTGTGATGAGGAAATTTAATCCCTACATGGCAAAGCTGGCCTGAGGAAGTGAAATAGCATAGCCAAAGTGTCTGATACACTGTACGTTTTTGGTAAAATGAACTATTTTTTATTATCATCAGAGAAAGCTCAGAGAGGGACCTGGACCACGGAAGAAATGGCCCTCAGTGTCAGGAAAACCTAACAGTGCCTCCAACTCACAATTGTTCTTTAATCACAAATCAACCTTCTCTTACAATGTTGAGCCATTTCCCTATTCCCCTCTGCCACTTCTGTCACACACATACAGACACACAACTATGCACACTGTACCATTAATTTAAGCAGAAAAGAGAGAAGCAACACTAACCAATTCTCCCCCTCCTCCCCCACCCCTCCCTGACCCCTTCCCTTCCCCCGCCCCTTTCCCCTTCCCCTCTGGCTCCTGCTCCCTGCTCCTGCTCCTCCTCCCCCATAATCTAGTTTCTTGATCGAACAGACCCATTGAAAGCCCTTGTGGGAGAGAGGGAAAAGATTCCCCTCCAGGGAAACTTATGAAGCAGAGAATGGCAATGATTATGTGATATACATAGTTTATCAAAAAGTAGGCAATGTGCCGGGGAGAGGTTTCTGAACCAGTATTAATACGACCGGGGTTTTTCAGCTGTGGCTCTCCAGCTGCAAAGTCTAGAGGGACCACTGGAAACTGCTGGAAATGCTGATTTCTCATCTCCCCATCTTCCCTTGGAGATTCTAATTCTAGATCTTTGCATGGGACTCTTGAATCGGCATGACCAACAGCCCCCAGGAGATGCTGGTGTAGGTGGTCTTGCTGCTTTAAGAAACAGACACTGGAAGCTGCCACACGCATCTGTAATTCCAGCGTCTTCCTGCATGCAGACAGGGACAAGCTTTATATTCCAACCTGACATTCCTTTAAGATCTCCTGGACAGCGTCAGTTCTTCGCTCAAGACTTCTTTCTTCAGAAAGTCTACAGACAGCCCAAGACTCCTGTGCACAACCCAAATTCCTCCACTTCTTCCAGCAAGAGAAGCAGGTTGGCTAGCCCTGGGCTTGTTCTCGGATCCCTTTCCCACCCTTTCCTTCTGCACTTGATATTCCCAGGAGCTAACTCTGGGAAGTGCACTTCCAGGTTCTGGAGCATCTGATGCTGAGCTGAGCATTTTTGTCCATCCGACCACCCCAACAGCAGCATCGCCACACTCTAGCTTCCACTGGGCAGGCCCACCAGCGCTCCCACTTCCTAGATGACCCCCTGAAACAGAGAGGAGAAAGTATGGTGGGCTTTTCCTTCTTGTCCCCAATGCCTGTCCAGCTATGACTCACTCACAACCTTCATTTCAAGTATCAATCGCCTTATCAGAATTATGCTACATATCTTAAATCTTCATTGTACTGGTCCCAAGGACTTACTCCACAACCCAGTACTCTAAAGATTTATGAACAACTGAAGTATGCAAGCCCTCCAGACAGAAAACAAAAGAGAAGAGACATTGTGTGACACACACTTTATGAGCCCTGGAGGTATTTTTGGGACCCACCAAGGAGACATCGTACCCATCTCCAAAACTGCTGACCACCAGCTCATGAAACTGCTGATCTAATCTACCTACTAATTAAAAAACAAAAACAAAAACCCAAAGCCCAGATGCGGGGCTCACAGCTATACACCATGCGGTCACCTTTATGCACATAAGTCCTCTCTCTCTCTCTCTCTCTCCCCCCCCCCCCCCCCCCCCCCCCCCCACCGCCATGTATCTCTATTTGCTCAGGGGTCCCAGAGCCCTGAAGAGGCTATAAGCCCCTTGGGGTTAGTAACACCCTCCCTGGAATCCTGGGACCTCTTCCACCCCAACTCCCACATCCGATTCTCCTTTCATAAATAGTTGAGGTGTTTCTGTCTTTCTAATTAGACCCTATTAATATAGGAGGCTTGGTCAATAGGAGTGAGGTGGGATGAGGGGAAAGCCCTTTGCAGAGACAAGGGAAGAGGGGAATAATTGGAGGTCCTCACCAAAAGGTTTACTGGTCAACTCCCAACCTTCCACTCTCAAAAAATAATAGGCAAGGGGTGTGATAAAAAAAAAAAAAAGGGATTTGAAGATGCAGCTCTGCTCCATCAAGGGTTTTACCATGAGAGGACTCTCGACCTTAGTTCTTCTAACATTCCATCAGTTACTTCTTGCGGATGGGAGATGCCCTGTGCTCTCTGTCATCGAATCTGGTAGCGCCTCCCCTGAGTTGTGACAAGTGAAAATATTTCCAGGTATTGCCCACTATGCCCAAATGATGTCTCCTGCTAATTGAGAACCGCTGACCTAGACTCAATGGCAGAATTCAGGGGCTCCATGGTCATTCTTTCTGCTGTATTAGCTGTGGGGCAGCCAGAGATGTCAGCTAACATGAGGTATAATGGGTTGACTGCAGCATGCTCTAGAAAAGAGGCCCAGGGCTAAGAGCTGTCCCAAGGAAGTAGGATCACCAACACATGTCCCACCATGCCCCTCAATCCCCCATTAATCCAGATGAAATCAGATACCGTCAAACCACAGTCCGGTTTCAGAGACACGGGTAGGTGGGGACACAGGGAGGGTCTTGCTCATGCGCCGAACTTTCACGAGGTCGCTGGAGCCTGGGCGCTGTGTACACAGACTGGCAAATCCTCCAGGTAGAAAGAGGCTCAGGACTGAAACAGCCCTGGTGCCACCCGCAGCTCCTCACGGCCACCTGTATTACGTTGGCAAGTCACTTAATCCCTCTGAGCCTCAGTTTCCATATCTGTCAAATGTGAATCGTAACTCCTGCCTTACTTGTGTTTTCCTGGAATTAAGGGAATGCTTGTCAAGTGCAAAGCTTAGTCTCTCTGCAGACTAGAAGCTGAGGAACTATGGCCCATGCTCCAGTCTGGCTCACAGAAGCGTGTCAGACTTAGCAAGTACAATATTTTCTCTGGCAGCCCCACTTGCCGGCCACTTGCATCCACAAAGGAGGTGAACTGGACTCGGCCCCACCTGGCCTTTCATGACACATTGTCTGCAGCTGCTTTTCCTAAAGAAGCTGGAGGGCTTGCCACAGATGTGGGCCTGGGCTGTTACTCTGGCTCTGTTGTAGGGCCTCAGGCACTAGGTGACACAGGGCGACTGTGATTCCCAGGAGAGTCTGCAGGCTGCTTCACACCCGGGGCTTAAATCCTGACTCCAGCAGGGAGCTCTGCACCAGTTGGTGCGCCTCTTGGAGCCTCAGTGTCCTCCCCCGAGAATGCTGTGACATCGGTGCTATCTGAGGAGAGTAGCGGGCACTTGGGTTTGTTCAGAAGGCCCGAGACTCCTACCGCGGTCCTTGTGAAGATTCCATGAAACAGGGCATGAGAGGGGAGCTGGTAAGGACAGGCACATCTTGATACCAAGAGACTGCTGTACCGCTGCCCCCAGTGAGATAACTGCGCCTCGACTGCTAGGATTGCAACTACTGCTAGACGACTGTCACCGCTTCTGTCACCCCAACAACAACCAGCATCGATACTACCACTTCTATCACGCCCACAGGCCACTCCTGCTAAGATGTCCCAGCCGCCTGTGAGGACTCCAGGGGTATGGACAGAAAGCTCTGGGGCTCCTGCCCCAGCTCCTCTGCCGGCTTCCCCGGCCCTGCCCGTCTGTCCAAAGCCGGGTCTCCAGTGCTGGTCAGACCCAAGCTCCCCATGAAGGGTGAGCCCAGCATGTTCTCCCGCTCCCAACTGCCCTCAACGTCGGTGCCCACTCCCTGCCATCCACTCCGTCGTGTCTCGTCCACTGGCTCCCTGTACAACAGCACTGCTGGGCGCACTGCTGGTGTCGAGGCCCCCAAAGCACACACATGCAGGAAGACAGGGGTCAGAGGGCCACGGCCTCTTCCCAGGGTCTGGCTGAGCACCTGCGGCACCTGCGGGCACTCCCAGCCCCGGGAAGGAAACATTATGGAACAGTGCATCTCACTTCTCTTCAGTTCCCTCCTTTGCATGAAGCTGGCGCTCACCCTCGGAGGAGGAGGAGACTGGCAGCTCAGTCCAGGTTCCAGTCAACCACGTGAGGAGTGAGCAAGCTTCGTGCATGTGGGGTTGATGCTGGCAGGGGCGGGAGCTCAGGAGGCTGGGCAGCTGGGGGGTCCCAAGGGCCCCTCAGCCCCAGTAGAAGGTGCTCCTCTAAGGAAGCCCTGAGAAGTCATACTTGGCAGCTCTGCCAGACTCACAACCAGTTTCTCTTCCCAGACACAGGTCCCTTGACCCACAGTGGACTAGTCTCAGCCGGTGCCCAGCAGGACCCTCACTGGTCTCGATGCCCGGTCCTGGATGAGATGAGCCACTAACTTGGCCTGGAAGTTGAACCAGGTAATGCTATATGAGGCTCTGGGTAGAAACACCTTTACTGCATGATACAAACACACACACAGACACACACACACTCACTACCTTCCCCCCAACTACTGCTTCTTCTCCCTCGCCCTGGGAACAGATCTCTGGCTTTGATACCAGCAAGGCCTGGGTTCAAATCCCACCTCTGCCGTCAACTAGCTGCCCAGCCTTGGACAAGTTCATAATCATGCTGTGGCTCATCTTCCCATCTGTAAAATGGGGTCACTAATGATCTTGATGTCATCGGGTGCTGGGTCTAAGGGAGGGAATGGCATGGCCAGCCTCCATGGCCAGCATTTCAGAAATGGAAAGCATTGTATTAGGACAGAATGAGATGGCTCCTGTGCTGTCTTGACTTTGGGTTTGGATTCACTGGGAGCTTGGGTGAAGAGCTAGATGGAGTCCTAGTAACCCGTAGTATAGGAACAGTATAATGGGACCTCTCTACAGTGCACCCTTTCCCTACTCTGGACGCCCAAACAGCCCAAACCCTGGCTGAAGATGACACTCTCTAGGAGCTGGGCTCCCAGCCCTCCCACTCCTGGCCCAGGAGGCTCTGAAGATGATGCATTATTCCCACACCCTAGAGGGAATTGTCTGCTGCAGTGGGACAGGGTTCTACCCTCAGAGCTAGAATTGGGCTGTGTCACCTGGAGAATTGTTTAGTCCTCAGTAGCAGCCTCATACCTTCAAGGAGCTAGCAGTGCTGCCAAAGTACCCTGGAGGCAGAAGCCCGAGGCTCCCTGCCTGCCTCCCTGCCTGGTACAGCAGTGCTCCCTGTCCAGATGGGAATGGTGGGCAGTCCCTCAGTTTCCTTGCCCCTCAATGGATGCCCAGTGCTATATCCCAGAGAACCCCAGAGCGACTGAGCCCAGTGCCCCCAGCAGCCACCTGCCCATTTACTCCGCTGCATGGACTCACCTCTCTTCTGCTATCTTCCTTCCCCCTCTACCTCATCATGCCTCCTGGGACCACCTCCCAAGTACATTACTTCACCCAAATCCCTGTATTAGGGTTCATGAGGGACCCAGAGCTGATCTCTCTACCAAGGGACTTGTAAGGGTGTGGTCAGCAGCAGCTCCATTGCAGAGAAGCTGTTGAGTCTCTTCCCAGGGACATTCCACCAGCATCCTGCTCCGGCAGATGAAGTGTCCCCAGGTCAGCCCCTACAAGCTGGGTCATTTCATCAGGTGATGGGGGCACCCACTCTACAACTCCCTGCAGGTGGCCCACCCTGTGGTTTCCTGCGCCTGCACTTGCCTTCTTCGTCTGCACAATCCATGCCTGCCCCTCCTCTTCCCACATGTGTTCCTGATAAACAGTGTGCAACCGAACGCCCTCTGAGAGGTGACCTTTTCAAGACTGCCATGCCCCACGGGCACACGGTGCTGGTGAGGAAGTGGCAGCAGTTACTGCAGTCCCACAGCCGAAGACCACAGACAGTGCCCCAGACAAGCTGGCCTGGCCTCTGACCTGCCACACTGCTGGGTGGGGGAAGGCAGGAAACAGAGTGAAGGACAGGGAGAGCCGACCACCAGCCGGCCCTGACCTTGACGTACCGGAGGGCCTCCAGAATGCAGCGGCCCAGCACTTGCCCTGATGTGACTGAAAACAAGGAGACCCATGAAAAGTTTCCCTCCGGGCCCCCATCTCCTCTGCCTTATCCCTTTGTGCCAGGAATAGTGTTGCTTGGGAGAAGCTCTCGAAGTTTCTCCCAGGCCCCATGAACTAGGGCCCAGAGAACCTGGCTCCACCTTGGCATCTGCCCAGCAGCACTCACACAAATCCCACAGAGAAAGCCACCCTCCCAGAATCTGCTCACTCAACAGTCCTGGCCTCGTTAAGAAAGTGACAGGCTTGTGTGGGGAGATGGCGCAGACAGTGTCTGCCCTTGAGGAACTTTCAGAGCTGGTAGGCGATGACGCAAACCCAGTAACTACAGAGCAAAGTGAAAGATGGTAAGTGACATGCAAATGGCTTTTGAAAAAGAATGCCAATGGAAAAACATCTCCTTCAGTGGTCAAGAGGTTTCCAGGAGTATTAGAGCCAGGGTTTCAAGGACCAGCCGTCTCAGCAGTGCTGTCCAACAGACACAGTGCAGCCATCATGCCAGCCACGTAGGAACTGCCCGTTTTCCAGCCACACCAAAAAGCGGAAAGGGCAGCCAGTATAATTAATTTAATCATACTTTCACACCCACACACACATAATTTTTAAATGTTATTAGTTTAATAATAAAAATGCATCCATTTGTGGTTTAAAAAAATTTTTAGACTACGTCTTCAGAGTGTAGACTTTACACTCCAGCACAGCTCAGTTTGGACTAGCTCATCCCAAGTGCCTGTCATCGCACGTGGTTAGTGACAGCAGTGACTGTCATATTTACAATGTGGCTCCAAGTTCTTGCTACTTGAGTGTGATCATGGACCAACTACACCGCCTGAGAGCTTGCAGGAAACTCAGAACCCAAGTCCTGTCCCAGATCTCCTGAGCCCACGTTCAGGAGGCTCCCCGAGTGATTTCCCATCAGAATTTGGGAAGCACAGCGCTGAGCCTTCTCCTCTCCCTCACTCCACACGTCCAGTCCATCACCCAGGCCTGTTGAGTTAAACTGTAAAATAGCCCCCAAATCCATCCCACCTGGTCCCTAGCCAGGACGCAAGCAACTACTCCCTCACCCGGCTGTGGGTTGAAATGTGTCCTCCCAAAAGATGGTGAAGGCCTATGCCACCTGTGATGGTGTCCTGATTGAGAAATAGGCTCTCTGCAGATGGTCACATTAGGATGGAGCCGCGCGGTGCGTCCTAGTCCAGCAGTACTGGTATCATCATAAAGACGGGGAATTCAGACAGAGAACGACACACAGGAGAGCACTGTGTAGACATGAAGGTAGAAATGGAGGTGACAGAGCAGGAACCAAGGATATTGAAGGTCGCCCACAAACTCCCAGAAGCTAAGGTAGAAGACTGGGGAAGACCCTCCCTAGCAGCCTTACCCGGACCCCCACTCCCACTCCTTGGTTTTGGACTCTAGCCTGCAGAAATGTGAAACCATACCTTTCAGTGGTTCTAAACATTCAGTTTGTGATACTTTGTTATAACAGCCCTAGAAAAAATTAATGCAGACCCCAAACCCCATAATAGCTCTGAACACCTTTCCCCGCTTCCCTCAAACCCGCGACGAGGAAGGAAACTCTAGTCACAACCAAGGGGAATATAAGCTGGAGCACAGCACAACCTCAGCCCTGCCCCTCCCGTCAGTCTGCACTGACCAGCCTTCACCTCCGCCCAGATCTACACACGCACACACACACACACACACACACACACACACACACACACACCCTGGTGAGCTTTCCACTGCTTAACCAGTCTAGCTCTTTCCCTCCTCTGGGCTTTGGCACATGCTGTTGCTTTCCCGGAAACACTGATTCCTCCACATCCTCCCTTGGCTGTCTCTACTCATCTTCTTTCAGGTCTCTCTTCCCTCAAGGGTCCTTTGCAAGCCACCCAGCCTACATAAGTTCTCTGTGTTCTCTCTCCTAACATCCTCTCTTATCCTTAAGAGAGACCAGTGCTGGATCCAGCAGGTTATCAAGTGTCTACATCAACAGAGAATGTGAAGGTTTAGAAACTTTGGTTGCGATTGACATCAATCACTGTGACATTCGAGCAAATGATTCGTGGCCTCATCTCCTTGAACAGGGTTAACACAGGCTCAAGCATTGTCCATCTCACCTGTTGTAAACCTCACACAAATGGTGCACAGTAGGGCTGCAAGTCACTCTGTGATAGCAGAGAGATCGAAAATAACAGGTCCTTGGCCATAGATATGGGCGACCATCACCAATAGTCTGACTTTAACTGGTGGGAGGATGTGTGTTTATTACATGCATCCTCACAGGCTGTGAGTTTCTTGGACAGTGGTGACTGTCCTGCTTGCCACTGACCCCATGACATTGCACTGTATGACCAAAAAAGTATGATAAATACTGGACAAATGAATGGATGGGCTGGAGGAGGATAGGTGTGGGTAGGAGTGCATCCTAGGGGGTCAGAGGGCCTGAAGCCAGCCTTGGAAGGTGAGAACCACACTGGCAATAGTTAGAAAGCCTGGTGGTTTCACGTGAAGGAATGCCCCGGCTGGACAGATGGAACATTCCAGAGGAATGGAGAGATCCTTTTGAATTTGGGCTGCATTCTGTTTTCTTGATTGTTTCTGGCAGAACCCTAAAGAAAAAATGCAAACCAGATGCACAGAAAAAGATTTTCTTTGTCAGGAAAAAAAAAGTTGCTTATCCGGCTCTCGCCCTGTTACCTGTCAAAAGCAGGCCAGATCCCAGCTTTCAGCAGCATGTCCGGAACCTTCTCCAGCCTCATGTGCGTGAGGTGGCAGGGAGGCCAATGCAGGACAGGAGTGGCCACAGTCCTCTGGGGCCTCTCCAAGCCCCAGAAGCAGATGGAAATGCGATTTCTGCTCCTCCCTGTAGAAGGCTGAGCACTGCGGCTGCATAATAAGCTCTGCGCTTAATTGAAATAAATAAGAAGAAAGCTTGTGCAAGCAGTTTGGATGCCTGTGAGGAATTCATCTTTCCTTTGGATTCTCTAGAAGGCACTGTCTCCTGCTAGGGTCTTGCTGGTCCTTCTCTTGGCCTCTGACCACCTGCTCCAGTTTTTGGTGACCTCAGCTAAGAAGAGCCAGCTCCTGCCGAAGTCTTCCATGCCTCCTGCGGTCCTGAGAAGGCACCTCAGGTGGTTAGACTAGCCTCCCAGAGCTGCCATTCCAACCTGCCTGAATGCATCCTTCTCACAGGCTTCCCACACCTGGTGCAGGGAGGGGTCGCCAGCCATTCCCAGTCAGGTAGAGCATGGGCTAGATTTTGCCAGATGGAAATGGGGATTTGTTTGAAAATGTCCCAGTTTTTAAGCATTGCCTTCATTTTTTCCCTCCATTTAGTACACATCTTGCCATCTCCATCAATAACAAGTTCATCTTTCCAGTTCCGTGGACCAGAAGTTATCAACACTTTCTGTCAGTCCCCACCTCCCGTCTGTGGGGAGAGCCTATTGGCTTCACCTTTGAAGGGCATCCCCCACATTCCCATATTGTTCCAATCTCCACTCTTCTCCAGCTGTGGGTCAAACATGTCAAAGCCTCCTTCCTGGTCTCCAACTTCCACCCTTGAGCACTGGGCTTGAGTCTCAACAGAGAAACCAGTGGGTGCCTTTAAAAGTATAAGACAGGGTGCACTCTGGTGGCTAGTCTAAGGCCACTGGACATAGCCCACAGACACCCCAAGGACCCAGGTCTGAGACCCGGGTCTAGAGGAACGATCACTGTGAACAACTAAATATTTCTTCCTCCTCTATCTTCTGCTTACCTGCCTACTCACCTTCATTCCTGCCTGCACCTTTCCTTTGAAAAACAGAAATATATAAAAGGATAAAACAGATTAGAGGTCATTTCTGTTCACACCTAGTAATGGCTACACATTTGCTCAAGGTGAAACCCAGGGCCTTCCAAAGCTCTACACAGCCTGGCCCCAAAGTTATCTCCCCCACTACACCGCCTCTCTTCCTTGCTCACCCTGGGCCAGCTACACTGAACTCCTTCTGTTCCTCTGACAGGCCGGGCACACTCCCACCACAGGACTCACACTTACCTGCCTACTGCCTGGAACATTTCTCATAGCTCACCTCTCACCTCCGTCAAGTGTATGTTCAAATGTCTTTCCTTGGCAGTTCTATTGGCCATCCCTAGTCTGGCACTACAAATGCCTTTCAGTCAGTTCTATTTATTTTAGCACTTAATCACATATCATAGTATCAATATATATGTTGACTTGATTGTCCACATCCATTTGCTAGAATTTAAGCTCCACAGGGCAGGAATTCCTGTCTGATTATTGATGGGCTCCCATCATCTAGAGCAGTACCTAGCAGAGCTGGTCCTCAGCCATTAGGAGTTGAATGAATAAAAGAATGAGGCTGACCAGATAATGCCACCAAGCAACACTACATTTTTATTTCAGCAGGAATCACTTGAAGTTTTGCTCCAACACCAATCTTTTCTGCTCAGGAATGTCAGTCCTGTTCTTGTATGGCCAGAAGATGATTTAGAACAGAGAGTATTTCTGGGGTCCTTGAACTAACAGCACCTGCAGACAGCCCCAGACTAGTCTTATCCAGACAGGTACTCATGCCTTGACTAAGGGTTTTCCTTCCTTTTCTGGAACATGGCTTCTCTGAAGATCAAACAGTAACTCTGCTTTAAACCAATGTTTTTCAAAACATGTTCTTTGCAACACTGGTCCCATTAGATGCTCCGAGGAAAACAAGTTCTGGACACGCAGACATACTCTCGCTCCTTGGAGTTCAAATTACATGCTAGCATTTTAAAGGCTTCAAGAGATCTGGTAGCCAGTCCTTGATCTCTTTATTTGCTGCTGTGCTTCTCAAGTTTGTTACACCATATGATCGCTTTCCTACTGAAACTCCTTGAATGTGCCAGGACACTTAAGTTCAGGGCAGGTGTACATATTCTTCCTCCTTTCGTCGCACGGGGGGAGGTGTGCTCTAAGACACTGTATGCTGTTTGTTTTCCCCTGCTGGACACCCATCATGAACCTGCAGAGACACTGAGACTTCCTCACATCCACTGTCAGGCTAGCCATGTGTTTCTCTCTCCTCTACTCTCCTCAACCTGCACAGCACTGACACTCCACCTTACCTAGCTCAACGAGAGCTTTAACCACTACAAGAACACAGAAACCTGCTCAAACAGGCTTATGCAAACACAAATGGAAGTTAGTGGTTCATATAGTTGAGAAAAGTAAAAGATATTTAGTTTAGCTTCAGGAATGGCTAGATCAAGGGTCAAACCATAACATTAGGATTCAATTTCGGTACATATTCCAGTCTGGCCTTCTACTCTAAACTGTCTCCTCAAGGTGACAATTCGGCTACCATAGCACCACCTTCACCCCCACTCAAGCCCAAAACCAGTCCTAGAGAGAGCCAATACCCTTTCAAAAGTCTAGCCCTAATCTAATTGGACCTGCAACCATCTCGGAACTATGACCAGAAGGATGGGATGCACTGACTGGCCCATATTAGGCTCTACACTTCACCCCTGGAATTGGGTTTAAAACTATCCAGGCAGACAGCAAGGACTGAGAATCAGTGAGTATTCCCTCCCAAATCAGGCATTATTTTGGAAGCCAAAAGGTTGCACATTGAAATGACAATGCTCAGAATGCACTCCACAGCTTTTTTCACACAGTCAAGCACTGCCCCTCCTCCGGAAAGTGGTTCCAGAGCCTAGCATCCCTAGGAAGGAATGCAACACACCCTAACAAAAGCCTATAGAACATGTGGGAAGTTTCAGGTTACAAGAAGATGTTTTTCAGGTTATGCAACAGGCAGTAGGAGTACAAAAGATTTGAAGTCAGATAACAGGTTCACAGCCTGATATGTCATATCAGATGAATTGCTTCACCTCTGAGTTTGTTTCCTCATCTTATATGATTTGCAATTTTTAAAAAATTCCCACTCATGGTGGGAAATGCCAGTAATAAAGTAGAAAGACTAAACTCAAGAAGCCATTATCCCAGCTTCCCATGGCTCATCTGGCCAGTCTTCTGCATCCAGTCCCCACAGTGTTCAAATAATTCCAAAACAACAGGGTCATCTCCTTCCCAAATCTCCATGTTTAACACCTCCCTGGCAGCTTGGAGAAACTCCCTGACTCAGCAATCCACTGACAGGGAGCGGTTCCTCCAGGTCCAGCATGTGGTTCTGCCCTTTGCAACTGAGTCACTCTTGCATCCCCAACCTGTGCCCATCCCACTTAGATGAGACGTAAGATCAGAAGCTGAGTATTCTGGCAGCCACTAGGACTCACATGAACCAGGCAAGCTCTGGGACTGAGCAAGAGTAAATGCTAGTATTCTGCCTCAGGCCTTACAAAAGCCCTACTGACTAGAGATTAAAGTGTACAAGGACACCTGGGCACCAGGCAAGGTCTTTTACCCCATCAGGAGAGGATCACCCAAAAGGAGGACAGTAGCCTCTCTGTGATCAGAGAGACAGTGGGGCTGGGAGGAGATCAAAAGGACAAAGCAATGGTAAATAAAGCAGGGACTAATTTTGTACCAGAGGGCTTGGGGGCCAGTGCTCTAGGGGTCAGTAACAACCCTGAGCACAGAGGAAAGTGGCCACACCCCGGAATTTCCCTCCTGGGGAACGAGTTTATTTATTCATTCATTCCCTACTGAAATGTATAGGAAACTAGTAATACGTGCTTGGCCCCGCCCTTGCTGGGCTCCTTCCAGACAGACAGACAGGTCATAGACAGGCAAACCCTGCAAATACCCACTGCAACAGACACTTGAAAGGAAACTGGCCCAGAGCAATAGGAAAGTCACACGTGAGCCAAGCTGGCTGGGGTGGTCAGGGAAGAGTGGGATGTGGGAGACAGAAGATGAGGCTCCCCAGGAGGCTGAAGCAGGAAAGACTTGCATTCAAGAGCAGAAGGAAGCCACTCGGCCTGGAGCTTACCTAGAGAGTGCAGAGGAGAAAAGAACAGGGTGGCAGTGAAGGTAGGCAGAGGCCGCATCAGTAGGGACTCCTAGACCCCGAGACAGTCTTCATTTCAGCCAGAGAGCAGAGACTTTTCCAAACCGCCACCATCCACTGTGGCCCATTCATGACACCCGCACACACTAAAGAAATGCCATCTGCGTAAGGCCTCGCTTACTTAGGGAGCAGGCAGCACCTACAAGTGCACAGGCGTGTTACCGTAACTCCCCCAGCTCTCAGGGCTGTCACCTGCCAGCCAGGAAACTCTCTGACTTGGATCAGATCAAGAGATACCCAAGGGACCCCAGATGGTGCCTGCATAGGGAGGAGCAGGAGGAGAGAGGCCCTGAGGACAAAGGAGTAGGCCCATGACCAGCAGTGGGGGTGGCTTGCAGAAACTGGAGGGGGAGAACATTCTCCTAGAGTCCCGGAAAGAACCAGCCCAGCTGACTCCTGATGGTTTTAGCCCAGGGAGACCCCTTGCAGACTTCTGAACCACAGAAATGTGAGCCAATGCCTGTGCTGCTGGGAGCCAAATCTGTGGTGCTTTGTGACAGCAGCAATAGGAAATGAATGCAGTTACATTTCTGACAGGCTCCCAGGGGACGCAGCTGGTGCCCAGACTCATGGAGCAGCAAAGCCGGAGGCAGAACACGTGCTGGACTGACACCTGGACAGGATGACCTGTGGACCTGAGGGGTTCACTGTCGCTGTAGACACTTCTCACTGCCCTGTTTGTCTCTCTCCTCCTGCTCCTCCCTATGCAGGGACCATTTGGGGCCACCCCAGTGCATTCAAGTTCCTGGAGACCTCTCCTAGTTTTCTGGGCTCAGCTATCATAGCTGCACACAGTTTGTCTCTCTCCAATGAACCCAGTCCTCCAGTGAGATTGGAGGCCTTTGTCCAGATCCCTGAACTTGGAAACAGCCTCTTATGGGTAGTTTGAGCATTCTAAAATGTTCCCCAGGGTGAGAAAATGGGATTCACACATGAGTGTGGGACTTGCACACCCTGGATGGAAAAGTAGTTGCTTGTTCTCCCCTGCCCCCTGCAGATCTGAGATGGAGGGTCCCAGGAGAGGACCTGCAAAGCTCGCCTGGTGAAAACTGTGATTCCCTACAGCTAATTGGAACCTCGGGTCTCAGGGCTAGGAAAGGCCCTGGAGGCATCACAGAGGAGGTAACTGAGGCTCAGAAAGGCTGTAACTAGCTCAAGGTCACAGAGGGTAGGAGGAGAGAAGTCAGGAGGACAGGAAGCCAGGTCGCCCCTGTTTCTAACTGGCTGTGATTTAAGGGTTCTGCTTCAGCTGAGAGTCATCCCCTCCTAGAAGGAGAAGAGCAGGACTTAGGTCTCCAGACCTCTGGCTCCACTGCTCCGAGGGAAAGCTGAGTCTAATGACTGCCGGGACTCGGCCTAGTCTGGCCAGCTCCGCAGGCAGTCAGCCAAACGAGGAGTTTTCCAAGTACCCAGTGCAGCCACAGGGAAGCCCTCCACATGCCCCTTCCTGGGCCCCTGCAGGACACTGCCCTCCCAGGAATGCTGACAGGGCATTTCTCCCCTAGGGCAGACCCATCACAGCTGGTATGTGCCCAAACCCAGCGGCCAGTTCTGGGCCCCACATGGGTACCAGTAACTAGAAGCTCTTCGGGGTGTCCACTTCCAGGCAGAGCCCCCAAGGAGCTGACATTTGGAGGCTTCCTCCACACCCTAGCAATGTTCAACTTCCCTGAGCTGCGGAAAAACATCTGGCCAACTTGGCACCTAAGCTGGTTAAAAATAGCATGCCATCTTGTGAGCGGGCACTACGCCATCCCAGCAGATGGAGATGGCGCTGGCAGCCAAGAGACCACTGAACAGGATGGAAGGCATTTGCAAAGGGCAGAATGCACAGCGGGAGGGGTCACAGGGCAGAGTTCCAGGACTCCAGGGGAGAGGGGTGGGAGGTGAGCAAGAAGGGCAGAGAGAGAGGCAGGAGCCCTCTGTCCTCACGGGCAGGACAGGGCTGGCCAGAGAAGTGCACGAGGACTCTGGAAGGCAGCAAGGTGCCGTAGTGCTGAAACCATGTGAATGTACATTTGAATCTCATCTCTAACTTTGCCGACTACATGACCCTAAGCCAGTGTTTAACCTCTCTGCTTAGTGTAAGACCCACCTCACCCTGCAGTGCTCTGCAAAGGCACTGAGACAGTCGGTCACTCACGAAGTATTTTATTGCACACCTACCATGTGCTGGGCGTGCGATCTGCTGGGAACATGTGACAGCAGGTTCTCTCCCAGTGAGGGAGACAGACGTTCATCAGAAAACGACACCAATAAAAAGAAATGTCGATGAGCTAAGGGCCTCCAAGGAAAGATTTGTGGTGCAATTACAGCACATTACGGAGGATGGGGGAGCAGAGGCAGTCGGGCGAGATGTCTCCAAGGAAGGGACAATTAGGACCTGAAGGACGGGTGGGGAATTAATAGGGAAAATGAGAGCAGGTACGTTAAGCTCTTAGCACAAGGCCCGGGACCAGATAAATAAGTGGAATTGATGAATTATTAATGAACACTTACTGAAAATAAATTTGTAACCATTACAGTCTCTTCCAGCCAAGGTTGGAGTGCAGGCCTTCAGCCCTTGGGACCTTGAGCGGTCGTGCCCTAAGAGAGTCTGACCTCTTGTCTCCACTCAGAGGAGAGACAGAGGCGAGCAGACCCTAAAAATAAAAACTCATAAAAATATCTCAAACCCCTGGTGAGATGTGGAGGCTCCAGACACTCCAGGGTTCAGGCAGCAGAGCACCAGGGCCTCCTCCTACGAAGTTTAGCAGCTGCCTGGGGCCTAAGCCAGGCTCAAACCTAGGCTGCTTCCTCCTTTCTCTAGGCGGTGTGAGCAAACCCAGGACCCTCCCTGCTCTTGTGTCTGCAGACCTGCTGGGCTCAGGCTCCCCCACTGTCTCTGCCACCCACCACCTTGACACCCCCCGGAGGTTCTGAGAGCCCTGAACCTCATCTGGAGATAGATTCAGTGTAAGGGGAATAGGATGCATTCCTCTGAGTACATTCTGCAAAAGCAATGCTTTTTGGCAACTGTGGAGACTCTCAGGGCAGGACACTGGGAAAGCGACCGGGCGTCCTCTTCAGCTCACTTTCCTTCTGCTGGTGGGAGCTGGTCCTGGTAGGCCACCTTCCTGGTGACACCTTTGAGTTATAATGACCGATGCGCATGGTCCAACACTCAGCCTGCGTTTCCCAAGTCACAGCTCCCTAAACTCAGTCCTCCAAGACACTCAGCAAAAAATGAGTCCCGCCAGTACATGCCTCATT
Organism: Solenodon paradoxus; assembly: GCA_004363575.1. Taxonomy (NCBI): domain Eukaryota; kingdom Metazoa; phylum Chordata; class Mammalia; order Eulipotyphla; family Solenodontidae; genus Solenodon; species Solenodon paradoxus. The sequence continues at coordinate 77,668 of RJWH01002552.1, read as the reverse complement.
TTCCAGACCCTCTGATGAATTACCATTGCATGAGAGGTTGTAGGGTGAAGTGATTTTAAGAAAATACTCCACAATCAGACTGCCTGTGTTCGATGACCACTTTTGCCCTTTCTGGCTGTGTGATCAGGCAGATTAGTTAATCATTCCGGGGTTCCATTCGCCCATCCATAAATTGGGAATGAGAAAGAAGATCCCACTGCATCAGTTCAGGTTCTGCAAGGAGCATATGCCAAGATGCGATGAGATTGCCAAGAAGTATATTGGGGGAATGAACACCTGTGAGGAAACACCTGTGGGGAGGAGAGGAGCCATGAACTTCAGTGCAGACCCAACTCCTGCACGAAAGAGGGGAAAGGGAGAAAGCCTGGATTGCAGTGCAGTTCTAAGAAAGTTTGGTAGAATTGTGAAGTTTTTGCATCAAAGTCAACTGTCAGAGGAGTCCCACACGTACCACAGTATCCCTTTCACCCTCAGTCACCGGCCGGGAGCAGCTGTGGGAAGCCAGACCTCTGTCCAGTGCATGTGCATTCGAGACACAGCACCTGCACCTTGGTCACTCTGCTCCCTGCAGCAGGAGAGCTGAGAAGTGCATTCTCAGGCTCCTCTTGTCCCGGCCCCACATCAGCTTCAGAAGATAGGATTAAGTGAGCTAATTTACGTGAAAGCTCTTAAAATAGCACGTGGCACATAGTAAGTACTCTGTCTGTGTTGCCTTAAAACAAATAAGATTATGAAATCAGGATGCTTCCTGAGTCAATTTGGACTCCTGATGTGATAGTTTTCCTTTTATGTTCTGAACCCAGGAGCGCTGCTATTAAACTGCTGATTCATCTTGCCATCAGCACATCCTGGCACTGAAGAAATATGTTCAGAAAACTTCCCAAAATCTAGACTCCTCTCGAGACTTGCATTGACGGACGAAAGATGATGCAGTGCTCTTCAATCGACAGACCTATTTGCTCAGTTCAACTCCCTGGTTCCCAAACGTCTCTGCCCCCAGTTCTCTGGTTTGCAGACACTTTCCGTGAATTCTTTTTCTCTGTAGGTAGAGGAGTTGGTTTCTGTTTGGTGGACCCAAGTCCCAAGGGATTCACACGCAATTGTAACATATCAGAGAGATAAGAGCGAAACTTCTCTGACCAGAGATGAGGCAAGACAGGACTGGAATTCCATGGAAACACATTTTGGCAAATGCCACATTTTGCAAACACCTATTGCTACTGTTTTGATGATTATCAGGAGTCCAGTTCCAAGTAAATGGTGCAAGTATGTGGTAACATGGGCACACTGGAAGAATGAGAGAGAAAGAGGAACATTTTCCTGATATGTCCAGGCCACCCCATTCAACCCTGCAGCCTTGTCTACAATATCCTAGAAGATATCACGGGAAAGTTTTCTTCTCTTCCAGTGCCTTTGTGGAGAGCCATTCAACCCCGCTCATTTAAGGAACAGAGCACCTTCTCCATGCAGGGGCCAGAGAACACAAAAGCTCTATGGAGAAGAACCTCTGACCACTGGGACCAGAGACTGAGGACCAGCAGCAAATCCAACAGGAAATATTTCCTCCCTTCCTCTTCATCACTGCTTCGTGTCTGCCACATGCCAGGCACCGTGTGCAGAAGTGAGGTCAACCCCATGTGCATTGCAGAGTATTTACTAGAACCAGGAGATGGAAACAACCTAGGTGCTCTTCAGCAGATGACTGGATCAAGAAGATGCAGTAAATATCCGTAACGGAATACTACTCAGCTATTTAAAAAGATAAAACCTTGCCATTTGCAATAATATGTATGTTCCTAGAGGATAAGTCAGAAGGAGAAACTAGCAGACAAATGAAGCAAATCAAACAAGAACAGACTTTTGGTCTACAGGTCTAAATTAGTGGTGACTAGAAGAGAAAGAGGAGGGAAGCTGGTAAAATCAGGCAAAAGGGGTCAATTGACTTGTCAAATGTCACCCAACAAGGAAACACAAACCAGGGCTTCATGTCACTGCCCAGCTGTCACGAGAGGTGTCAGTTCAGGGACTGAGAGGCTCAACTCAGCCTCAGTCTCTTGAGTTCCCTGACACAGGGTTTTGACAGGTGTTTATGAATTAGATAGACCAAGACCAGGAGGGACAGGATTTCTGACAGAGGGAATAGCAGAAGCAGAAGCCAAAAGTGGTAGTCATTCATCGAGGTTTTCTCTGGAAATTATAGGGAAGATGGTATGGCAGAAACCCGACAGGCAGGTGAGGTGTTGGTAAGAAATAAAACCTAAGGCTCAGGAAGTCTCTGTGGACGGAGCAGCCTGGCTACTGACCTGCAGGAGATAATTCAGGACACCCCAGGAAAACTGAGCCCCTCGAAGCCAGGTGCCCCCTCCCTTGGTAGCAGGAGTATAAACTATTGTTGGAGCTCTCTAAACTGTGTATCAGGAACCTCGGCAAGGCTCCTGTCTTTCTTTGCTGCAATTTCCTACCTAGGAATTGATCCTCAGGAAAAAGTCAGACACAGGCAGAAAATTATTTATTCCAGCCTCATTTATATTAGGAGGAAATGTAAGTCAAACGTGGTGTCCACCATTCGGGGCTGGAGTAAATTACAGCATGTCCATGCAATAGGAATTAACGTCGCCATTAAACAAATGCCAAGTAGGGTGTGGGTTGATGACAGGGATGGCCATAATCACTCTCCAATATGTGTGCCTTTTGCAGTGTGACTTTGCAGCAACTCTCCTCAGGAATGGGATCTGTTTCGTACCCCTGTGGCCGTATGACTAACTTTGGTCAACAGAACTCAGAGAAAGTGGCAATTTCCCTTCTCTGAGGTTTGGTTTTAACAGCCCTTGAGATCTCCTGCTCTCTGTCTCTCTGTCTCTCAGTCTGTGTCTCTCTCTCATATTCTCTCACACATATACAGTGACGTTTTCCTGATGCCTCTTGCGATAACATCATTGCTTTGCTAGCTACTGGAATATATGCTTATGTCTTTTTGATTTTTAAATGGCCTCAGTTTCCATTTCCATTTCTGCAGATATTAATAGATATAGCTGACATAAACAAAAACCCTCTGAAGTCTTCAATGATTTTAAATGTATAAACAGGTATTGAGATAAAAAAATAATTGAGGCGTGCCCTGGTAGAGTAATAGTTGGGTTCACTGCCTCCAGCAGAGCGTAGCCCATATGGACCCCAGGAACCTGGGTTCATATCCAGGAATCAGAGAAAACAATCAAGGTGAGCAACTAAATAAAAATAAAGTAAAATCTTTCTTCCTCCTCTCTCTTCCTGACTGCCTGCCTGCCTACTGGCCTTCATTCCTACCTTTCCTTTAAAAATAAAAATTAAAAAAATTAAGAACACCTGCACTAAACAGTTGAGTTTGGAGCGAGATATTCTGCAACATTGTGCCTCTGATGCAGTATGGGTGCCTGTGATTGACATGGGAAGAGGTTATAGTGCAGTGTCTTGTAAAGCACTTTGAAAATTTTTGCTTGAAAACTTTTCTATAAATATATGCATATAAGCTCAATGTTAACAATAGTGATCACCTCTGGGTGATGGGGTTATAGGTAATTTGGGTGGAGTTTTCCCTCCTTATGTATACATACATACATATATATACATATATGTGTGTTTGTGTGTGTATACACACACACATGCAAGCTTCTGTAAGAAATTTCTTTCCTTTTGCGGTGGCCGTGGTATTATATATATTCAATGAAGAGTGAACTTGGACAACTAAAACTTATATAGTGTTGTAAAATAAAGCTACCTCAATAAAAATGTATTTTAATAAATTTCTTAAGAAAAAATAGCTTTAAAATAATGAAAAGTTAGCTTGTGAGCAGCCTTTAGAAAGAAATGAAAGCACTCTTTCTTTTGTTTATGTCCGCTATGTTATCAGTATTTACTATGGTGGAAATCAAAACTGCGACTGTTTTGAAGTCAGGGATTCTAAGGCATCTATTCCACCAGCTATGAAAACAAGGCCCTGCGGCCCCTCCTGGGGGAAGGCCTGGGGGAAGGCCTGGGGGAAGGGCATTAGCAAGTGGAAGCCGCCCCTCTGGTAGGCCCCCTCATCCCCACCAGGGGCCTGAGTTTCCTCCTCCTCACCTTCTGGAAACTGTTCAGTCAGAGTTCTTGTCAAATAAGAATGAGGATGCTGATTCCCAGTGGGAGGACCCCCAGTCTGAGACTCCCCCAAACGGGAAATGAACAAGAGTCGCCTCCCATCCCTGCGTGCACAGAGCCTCCGAAGTGACTGCATTCAGCTGCGGTTGCCTAGGGAACACCAGTGACATAAAGGAGATGTGAGGACACACTAAATAACTTGAGCAACTATTTGCATTTGGCAGATGAAGCCAGGGGCAGGGCCTGGGTGCCTCCCTGTGGAAACCTCACTGGAACCCCAGAAGGAATGGGAGCCACCACCACAGTAGCAGGGAAGGGTAGGTGAGGGGGGGAGCGGGGTTCAGCACTCTCATGCCCCCTCCCAAAGCCAGGGGACCAGAGATCAGTAGCGTGAGTCCCAGAAGGAGGCCCAAGGCTTTGTCCTCACCAGGTGATGTGACCATAGTCAGGAAACCGCAGAGAGAGGGCTGTGTAATGGAACGGGCTCTCCCTGCACCCCTGCAGCTCCTGGGCTCTTGCTTCTGCTCCCACCACCCCGGAAGGCAGGTGGCAGGAGGGGCGGCATGTCTGCCTGGCTCTGCATTGCTGAGACGGTTAATTGGAATCCTGTCCAACTGACAGGTAAAAGTCTGAGCAGCAAGGGGAAGTCAGCTCTCTGTCAACCATCTCCCTCTCTCATCTGTCTCCTCTCATTAGGGCTGAGCTACTTCTAAGGAGCCTCAAGAGGAGAAGAGGTAAATGAGCCCAGCATCCCTACTGAGGCCTAGAAATTGGGGTTGCCCGTGACTAAGCTCGGCAGGGCTCCTTAGATGAGTTCCTTAGGTGAGCTCCTGGGGGATCCCAGTGTCCGGAGCTTCCCACTCTCTGGGAAGGAGACAGACCCAAAAGAGAGGCCAGCAGAGGCCCAGAGAATGACTTTTCTCAATTCCCTCTTCTAGAAGTTCTCATCAGACTGGGTCAGACCAGAAGTGATTGGCTCCTTCACTCCCCTCTGCCTCCCACCCCCACCCGCTCCAGTTTGACCGCATGTGTAGGCTTCATTGAAACAGAGCCAACAAAAACAAAAACACAGCGAATCTCACAGGCAGCCGGTGAGGGCGGGGACATGCCGCCCATGTAGACAGGCCACATGCGGGGACAGGGCTGTCAAGGCACACCCAGAAGTTGCTGTGTGGAGCAATCAGCACATCTGGGACCGGACGGGTCACGGTGAGTGAAAAGTGGTGCCACGTACCCATGAGGGTAATTGGAGAGAAAAAGAGAAGGGCTTTGCCGAGCGAGTGTGAAAGCACAGGCTCAACGACCCTCTTGAGCAGGACAGCAATCCGTTGGCAACGTCCCACAATGTGGCTGCCATCATTTGTCTTCCAAATTGTTTCCCAGAGTGAATGGCTTCTGGACACTTCAGCTTCTGAATGTGTCTGCAGAAGGAGACTCCACTTAAAACCATGCAGGATTTTTTTTTTTTTTTTCATGAGAAAGGTGAAAGCTGGCAAAAGCAGAAGAGAAAAAGAAACTCCAGTAGATTGCTGGAACGTGATAGTTGGCTGACATTTCTGGAGGCTAGTTGGGGCACCAAAGCTGCTTGTGTGCCTATGAATAAGACCCGGGAACCACAGTGCTAGGAGGTCCAGAATTTTGCAGCCTTCCAGGCATTCTCTCTGCACTGAAACTGTGCCACATTCTTGGTGCTGGAGGGGTGAAACAGCCACCACCCTCCAGAGCCCCAAATCGCACCAGCACCAGCTCCTGGTGGCCAGCAATTCCCATCATCACTGGAGAGAAATGAATGAATGGCCTTGGTGCTGTCCTCACTTGGAAGGGCACACAGCAAGGTGGCTAAGTTCACAAAGCTTTAGAGCTTAGCGATGTGTCCTCTTCAGATGACAAACAGGGTTCCTTACTTCCAGAGGCCAGGGCAGGTGTTGCCATTATACAATCCCCAGAATTTCTTTTTGCTTTAGTCAGTGTTTATGCTCTGTGAGACATCTGGTCTACCATGACATCCCATATGATGAAAGTCCTTGGAATTGGGCCACCATCCTAGCAGTCTAAATTCAGTAGTCCTTTCAGTACATGTCCAGATTCAAAGATGAAGAAGTCAAGAGACTTTGATTTCTCAGAGTTTGCAAACAGACGACCAAAAATACAATTCTCATTTCATCTGTTTACCTGGTCATCCAAATTCTGGTTTTACTTGGCCAAAATACCATTACCTAAACCTGGAAAATTAATGGATTGTGCAGACCAATATATCAGCAATGCATCCCTATGGAAGAAGGGACTAAACTGATTTCATGCCCTTTGCCTCTTTCTTTAACAGCAGTATGAGGAAATTTCTGCTTCTCCAAGTGATTTGGAATCCATTATTTCATGGGGATAGCAGATTATTGGCTATGAATCCAAACCAAGTCCCTGTATCTACAACCCTTTGCAATGTGACTTGTAGCCTCTTCCACGAGAGGTGGAGTCTAATTGCTCCATCCTTGAGTCTGGCCTAGCTTTGTGGCTTGCTTTGACTGAAAGAATGCAGCAGTGGTATCAGTGTGACAGTGTTACAGAGTCACATTGTCAGTCTAGTTTCCAGAGGGCATGTGCACTCTGACTTTCTCTTGGATTCTGGAAACTACCTGGACCAGGCTTTTGGAAGATGACAGGCAGGCAGAGGAACAAACTGTCTCAATAGGCCAGCCTAGACCAAAAGTCCCCAGCTGACCCCATATGGGTATGTGGATACATCTGGTCAGAACTGGGAACCCCCTACTTGAGCCCAGCCCCGCATGCTGATTTGCAGACTCATGGCTATAGAAATTATTATTTTATGAGCCACTAAGTGTCAGGGATCCTTTTTCTTCAGCAAGGACTGTTACTACGAACTCCCAAACGAAGTGGGGAAGGTCTCATTTTAGGCATTTTAAGAGTCAAAAAATGCTAGCACAGGACCGGATGTGTTATCCAAGGCCCCACGGCCAAGTAGACGCAGATTCAGAATTGGAACCTAAGTGTCCTACCAACCTGTTTTCTTGTCTGCATTTCCTCTAAAATGGCAGGTACCTGAGAAGCTTCTGGATAGCAACCCTTAGGCACCCCTCTTGAGAGTGTCTGCTGCATTTTCTTGATGCTCTGTCCTGGATCACCAGTTCCCCCCTCATCTTGCCTCCAGCCCCCAGTATGCTGCACAGCCGCACACCAACCATTGACTCCCTAATCACAAGCCTCCAGCAATGCTAGCTCTTTCAGTTTGCAGGGCCCAGGCGGCTCTCATGCAAGCCAGCATCTCTCCCTGGTGCAGGCAGAGAGTGCAGCAGCCCCAAGAACATGAAAAGACTCCTTTTCAACCACAGTGAATGGGATCAGTGGGTGGGCCTGTCCACTTGTCGACATCAGTTGGAGATCAAAGCAAACACAAGAGGGAACAGACCCAAGAGGATGGAGGAGGGGAAAGCCCCCCTCCACACATGCCAAAGCCAGCCAGGGCTCCTCAGGAGTTAGATGTGGGAATACTTCTGGCTAAATAGCTGTCCCTGCCCACAGCGCCCAGAGGACAGAGGATGGTAAGGAGCTAGGATGGTGAGGGGAAGGGTTGGGAAGAAGAAGTCAAGGAAAACACAAAGGAAGGAAGGAGGGCAACGGGAGGCAGTAACTCCACCCTCTTGCAGCTCCCACAGAGGGCCCGGGCATTCGGGAAACACCAGGAGGGCAGCTGCATGCGGGTGCTAGCTGAGGGCACTGGTGCCAGCTGCCAGCTGGAGGGAAGACAGGCTGCCCTACTACAGGAGGGCCCTTTTTCTCTTCTCTGAAAATGTGGAGAAAACAGAGCCCAGCCTTGTGAATCTGGCCAGGTCCAATTTCCTCCCACGAGGCAAATTCTTTCCTGAGCTTGGGAAACACACCTGGCTGGAATTCTACATCACGCGCCAGGAGCGCAGAGCTTTCTCTCCCTGGATGGCACCCTAGGGGAAACAAGACCCTTGGCAGAAACAAAACACTGTGATGTCAGAAATCACCAGAGAGAGACAAATAGCAAGCACTAAATGACTGCTTGCTGATAACCATTGGCTGAGCACTGACAAGGGGCCAGGCATTATTTTTGTCTCCTCGCTACAACTCAATGGGGTAGGCAAGGTGTCCCCTGATCTGACATCAACCGTCCACCCCACAGCGCTTTGCTCTCGGCTGCCTCCTGCTCCAGCTGCCCGGCAGTGACAGGAAATGATAGTCCCACTCCAGAGCCACCTTCACCAAAGCAATTGGCGGATCAACACCCCAGCCCCTCTGCTCTTTGAGCAGGATCCCATGGAGGCCCCGTGGGTCCCTATTAGGATTTAGCACTGGTCACCCAACCTGGTCATTTGCTTGCTGACACACCTGGAATGAGCTAACTTCCATTCCCTGTATCACCTCCTCACCCCTTCTTAGTGTTTCCTGGGATCACCTTCCAGATAAAGTACAGTTGACCCTGCTATGACTATGATTTTTGCTGAATCCTTTAGCGACCAAGTAAACTTGAGTTCAAGCCAGAAAAAGCCTGGATGCTGCACCCCCATTAAGTGCCACTTCCAACAGGGGGTCTACAGTCTCCAAGGATAGTGGATGTAGGCCCCATCAGAAGACAATCTCTGGCATCAGGGGACCTGGGTTTTCCTTTTGGAGAAGCCACACACGAGTTCTAAGAGTTGAGGAAAGTGCTTAACTGCTCCAAGCCTGCTGGGTGGAGAGATGCTACCGGTGAAGTGAGAATTCAAAGGAGCAAGTTCACATGGGAGAGGGGAGCTGGGGGCAGGGCCAGAAGAGAACCAGCACCGGCTAGTTCCACTCACCGGCTTCAGACGGGAGGCAAGTCTCACCTCCCCACCTGGGTTGAATCTGATGTGCCATTCGGGGTAGATGAAATGAGGCAGTCTCTGACGCAGGGACAGGAATTCTCTTCCATTCTTGTCTTCTGAGAGTTTGTGTTTAACTAGGTTGATCTGAGCCCCCAGGGATGTCTAAATAAAGGTAGAATTTTAAACACCAGTCTGATTCCTGAGCACTCCACGCTGACGCCGGATGTCCAATTAGCATTCCGAATTGTGCCAGGGAGCCAGCCTGGCAAGTCTCCAGAGATAAACAGCTCCTGCTGAGGCTGCCCCAAGCCCAAGGCCAATCAGAGCCGGAGGTGCAGCCCTGGGCCACAGGCCAGAAACCCAAAGATGCTTCTAGCAGAGAAGACACCCATGAGAGAGCCTCTCCATCTAAGGGAAAATTGGGGGCCCCAGTAGTGATTCTTCTCTGTTGGAATATGACTCTCTGGGAGGCTTCCATCCCTCATCGTGGGCCGCCAAGCGAGAAACTTCTCGTTTGCCCTGCAGAGCCTCTCAGTGTTCCCCACCTGCTCCATGTCCTGGGAGGCAGCCCACAGGGGAAATCCTCGGGCTCCTCTGCCCTCTGCATCCTGAGAGTACTGTCAGGACACTGCAGGGTGAAGGGAGGAGGTCCGCAGTGTCTCTCCTACTCCCCGGGTCACCCTGACTCACTCCTTGCCCGATCCCTGAGGGCTGCCGCAGTTCTACCTCTAGCCCTGGGCACCAACTGGTCTCCAGACAACTCTGTAATGATCTTTTCACTAAACTCGTCTCCATTACCCTGTTTGAGTATATCATCGGCTCCTTGCTGAGACCCAGACACACTCAGCAAGTTCAAAATATACTGCAAAGTTTATTTCTGCCACAGCTGAGCTCGTCCTGGGCCGTCATGACACGCACCAGTCGTGGTGCCAAGCTGAGGATGTCACTCAGTGCATCTGCTAAAATGCCATTTGCTGCCTCTAGCAGCAGCCAGGAGTCACACTGGCTTACAGTGATGGGGGAATATCTTCCCACATAACCGGAGGCCTGGAGGTAGGCAGTCACTGGCATTGATGGTAATGGCTGCAGGCCAATCTCTCTTACACTCTTGGCCTTTCTCTCATGACACAGGTGACTACTGCAGCTGCTGGCATCTCCTTCATGCTCAGGAATTAGTTGGTCACAGGAAAACCAATATGGCCAGTGCCCTCTGTGTAGGAAAGGAAAAGATTTATTTATAGGCCAGATCTGTGTGTCCCAGCTTAGCTGCAAGGGAAGCAGGGAATGCAATTATCTGGCATTCTTTCCTGTACCCGGGGAGAGAGCAAGGGAGAAGGAGGCTGGAAACTGTTTGAGGTAACTACTCAGCAAGGCCTCCCAGGTCCACCAGAATTAACATGGGTATACCTTGCAAAGAAGGGCGCAACTCAGGGCCACGCCAGCCTCCATTACCTCCCATCTCCTGTGCTCACTGCAGCAATTGAGATGTTTGCTAACCCAGGCTATAAAGGTGTCAGTTAGTCAGCCAGCAACCTTGTCCCTTCAAGTTTGCTGTCCAAAATACCAGTACTTTGGAAGTCTAATAGATGCCCCTGAAGTTAAAATAATCCATGTTTTGCTGGTGCTCAGTCAAATTCCAGGTGTTCCCTCTAATTGTATGGTGCATAGGTTGGGGTCCTAAGAAATATTCGAGGGCCCAGATATTTGGGGGCCTTTAGGAAAAAGGCTTACCCCTCAGAGGTTTAGGATGAGGGGCAGAATCCTCTGGATTATCAGTTTGAGCAACTGAAAACAGTATCTAAATCAGGTTCCCACCTCCAAGCTCCCTACCCCTTCACCAGGAACACACACCTGTCTTCTCAGTTTCCAAATGTATCTTGCATTGTAAGCAAGACCACTCTTCTTTCAATTTTCCCCCAACTCTGCCCTCCCTTCCAACTCTGATTGAGTACCTTACTTAGCACAGGCCCATTTGGCCATTCCATCACTGTAATACGACACCAGACCCAGACGGATTCATTGTTCTTTTCTTCATTGTGCTCATCTGTCTCTTCTCATTTTCTTGACAATGAGCATGTACTGTATGCAATCATTTTTTTCTAGCTAGGTTTTTTAACGACACCAGGATACATGGGAAGGGAAATGAAAATACCACTCTAGCGAATTACACCTTTGCCTCCATTTTGCTCCTCTAAGGGGGGACTGAAAAAAAAAAATACCCCAAATGGTCACGAGCAACTGCTGATCGTTTATTGGGTCAGATTCCAGAAGTCTTTCCAGTGAATAGTTCAATTGGATGGACTTCAACCCCACCCTCTTTGAGCTTTCTGCATGGTCTGGGGAGAGAAAGGTTAATTCACACCATGCTTGAGGTTTATCAAACATATCAGACTTTCCTTAAACAGCTTTGGAAATGGCCCAGCAGCAAAGAAGTGACCCCGCAAAGCACTTTCCCACTTAATTTCAGGACCTATGTGTATTTTGATGGAAATATAATCCATATGTTTGCTTCATGTATACAGCCTCATCCACATGGCTCAGAGAGCGAGCTGATTGATGTCCAAAAGTCCTCAGAGGCTTTTTGAAGACTTTTTTCCTTCAAAAAAGAGGAAGCTGACTTTGTTGGCAGCAGTAGCAGCTTGCTTGCTAAATGTCTGAGCATGAGTCATGAAGCAGAACTCAAAAGGTCGAGAGAAACAGGTGAAGGATCAGGGGTCACCCTTCTCCAGGAAGGAGGCACGTGGCTCATTTTCATAGGCAACATTTATTGAGCCCCTACTATGAATGGTGGGCATGGCCGGGGGGGTGTGGGGGTGGGGGGCAGTGGGCACAGGGAAGTCACAAAATGACTCGTCCATGGATTCTCTTTGAGAGACTGCCCCTCAGAGTGGGCTCAACAACTTTCCTGCTAAAGTTCAGATAGTACACATTTTGATTTTACAGGTCAAGATGCCTACGTGGTGACCCCACAGCTCTGCGGTGGGAGCCAGAAAGCAATTGTAGACAATACGCGAAGAAAACGAGGGTGATTGTCCCAATAAGACTTGAGTCACAAAAGGAGGATGGGCTTGGCCCTCAGGTGGCAGGTTAGCAAGGCCTGGTCTAGGTGGAGCCATGTGAAAACGTATCTGGCCATTGTTTTACCTTCGCACAGCATGTGCCTATGCTCTCACCTAATGGCCAGCAGATTAAATAAACACAGGCAACTGTAATCTGAAACAGAGAGCAGTAAAGGACGTAATCATGGTGGAGCCAACTTTGTTTCTCTGACAGTTCTTCTGAAACCATCTTCTGCAGAAGCTAATGAGTCCCCAACTCATCTCTCTTTGCTACTCTTTCTAGCACCCAAATACCCCAAGCTAATCTATATTTCCAGTATGAAATATGCAACCCTGGGTCTCTGGTAAAATTGTGTTGGTGCTTTATAGAGTTTGTTAACGTGCATGCAAGGTAAGGGAACTTGACTTGCTGGAGGGTTTTGAGAAACTTAGGCGTAACTGTCCTTGAACAGACTGGCTCCCTACAGGTCTTATGAAAGACTTTGACATGCTAATGGCTTCTTGAAGTCTCCAGAACAGGATGTAGCATGAAGCAGTGCCTTAACTGACTTGTTCTGGAAAGATCTTTATGTAAAACTTCCCATTCAAGGTGGTTCTGGGAACTACACCCTGGAAAATACTGCACTTCTCCCTCATGACAGATTTTATTTCCATGTTCAGGTGACTGTCCTGTGACATCAGGAATAAGGTGAGTAGAAGAAGGTGGGTGAGACAAAGATTTCACCACCTGACATCTGTCCTGGGCCCTGGGTGGGGGGTGGCAGGAGGTGGGGGGCGGCTTGCAGCAAACACTGATTAGATAACTGTCACTTTCCGTTTCCTGCTTTAAGAGATGTAATTTGACACCCAGACTTGACCCTTTCTGGGAGAATACACATAATGACATTATGACATCTTGTGGCCACTTAGAGGAACCCACAGTATTCCCTTTGGGTTACTCTCCTGAAGAAGAGAGGTCCCATTGAAAGACCACCACCACCACCCAAAACAGTCCAGAGGGCCCTGCCCTCTGCCTGCTTTTCCTTAGCCTCCTGACATATTTCTCCAAGTTAGTCCCTTGCCACTCAAAGTGTGGTCCTTGAGCCGGCAGAACCCGCAGCAGAGTCCAAGTAAGCATTTTAACAGGAGCCCAGGTACACACAGCAGAGTTGGAGGAACGTCACTCTAATCTGCCCCTCATGGGGGGTGAATGCCAAGGTTTGCTTCTTTTTTCAGAAATGGGAGGCAAAGGCCAGCACCAGAGGTCAGTGAGCAGAATGTTGAGCTATATGTCCTTCTGTGTAGTCCTAACTAACTTATGGTGTCCAGGAATTTTCAAGGTCCTCAGATAAGCTGAATAATCTCATTTAGATATCTGCCCCGGTGTTTGTTGGATATTTCTCCAGACCCCATGCTGAGCAGGCTGCAGGTACGATCTCATTTGATTCCCACAAACTTTGAAGCAGAAACCATATTCGTGTTCTAGATGGGGAGTCTAGAGCTTAGAAAGGGTGTGCCTTCCAGAGAATCATGCCACTGTTGATTTCTGCTCAGTCCGCCAAGCCCACTGGAGTTTGGAGGAAGAGGATAGTAAGCCGGAGGGAGGACAACCGCAAATGGGAAAATTCCACAAGATAAGGGAGACAAAGAAAAACCAGGCAGCAACGGTGTGTTTGGATCTCAGCTTTCTCCACTCCACTAGGTACCTACAGGGAGGGAGGCCAATGAGATGTGGAGACGATGCCCTGCAGAATCATGGAAAGTTTAGGAGTTGGTACTAGTTACCTCTGGAGGTAGGTGTATGTGTTAGCACTGAAACGGGAGGGTGGGTTAAAAGACAGAGTGAGCTGAGACCCCCAGCTCCCTTCCCCAGACCCAGAATGACAGGCAACGCCTGGTTCTGCAGCAGCAAAGGCACGTCCACGCTCGGGAGAAGCTACGCCAGGGATGCTGGCTTAGGGGCACTGACCCACTGATAGCAGAAATGAGGAGCTGCTCTCAAAATAGAGAGTAAGAGCTGTCTTCCCACTGAAGAGAGACTCAGACCTTTCCCCCTACTCAGCTCCAGAATGGCACTGTCCAGCTCATTAACATTCTGCCACACACTCACACCTACCCACAGTCTAACACACCCAATCATGTGAATAATGCTTACACACTCAAAGCTCACACTGATACATATACATGCACATTTGTGTGCACACATCCACACCCACACTCACCTATATACACACCTACACTTACACACTCAAATGCTTTAATCCATACTACATGCACACTCATACACACATACTTACACACACCCAGAACATGCGCTAAGAATGGTCTCTACTTCAAAGTTTGTGGGAATCGAATGAGAGCGTGCCTGCAGCATGCTCAGCATGGGGTCTGGAGAAATATCCAACAAACACTGAAAAGGTCTGGACACCCTGAGTTAGTCAGTACTACGCAGAAGGACATGGAGCTCAACATTCTGCTCACTAACATTCTGCTCACTAGCCTCTGGTGCTGGCCTTTTCCTCCCATCCTTACACACTCACACACATACATGAACACATGCTAACAAACATTCATACTTGTGTGCACACTCACATACACCTAAACTCACCCATATATATACTTACATGTATATGCTTGCGCACACATACTAAAACTCACACATACACTTGCTTACATTCAATACGTTCTTACACACAGACATACTGAACCACACTCATATACACACATTCACACATACTCACATATACTCATTCTCACACACATATATATTTAGACACATACACCTCAAATTCATACAATACATACTTACAGACACACACTCACACATAGACTTACCCTCACACATTCTCACACGCACACAGAGAGCCCAAGCAGATAACCAGAGATGTCTTCTCTAGGAAAGCTGACTGAATCAAAGACAAAGGCCTAGAGAACTTGATATTTGGGGACTCTTTGGAAAAAAGAAACCCACTACCCAGGTCTTCCAATCAGACAGCTGCCACTCTAGACATTTAAAGAGGACTTCTAGCTTGACAGAGACCCATATGAAAGGAGGAAAATAGAGAGTTTGAGGGTTCGAGGAGCGGAAAAGGCCATCTTTTCTGTCTCCTCCATCTTCCTGACAATAAGGATAGAAGGGAAGGAGCTACTGGGGCAAAGGAACGTAGGATTCTGGTACAACAATCACAAACCAGTATCATTCCAGGAAGACCCCTACCCAAGAGCCAGGACCAAGTGGAAGCCCCTTCCAAGGGTAGACTCCATCTGCTTACCTGCTCATCCCCATCACCAGACCCCACTAACCCCCACCTCCCTCTAGGCCCCACCCTCCTCTAAACTCCACCCACCACTAACCCCCACCTCCCTCTAGGCCCCACCCTCCTCTAAACTCCACCCACCACTAACCCCCACCTCCCTCTAGGCCCCACCCTCCTCTAAACTCCACCCACCACTAACCCCCACCTCCCTCTAGGCCCCACCCTCCTCTAAACCCCACCCTCCTCTAAACCCCACCCTCCACAAAGCCCCACCTCCCTCTAGGCCCCAACCTCCTCTAAGTCCCACATCCCACTAAGCCCCAGGCTGTTCTCCTCTCAGTCTATTTCCTGGAAACTTTTTTGACCAGAATAATCTGATCAATTTATAAGGTCTTACCCATGCTACCTAATCATGATCTTCACCTAGGGTAAATGTTAAATAAACATTCTCCTTGGGCCCTCCCCTGGAGGTTCTGGTTTGGTGAGCTGTTTGGAACATGCTGCCCAGGAAATTCTATGGGAGGCACATTTGGAAAACATTAGACTAATGCCTGTTAGGAACATAGCCTCTTTTCTGGATCTATGACCCTTTGAAACTCCTTAGGTGGCCTCTGGAGTCCTGCTTGCTGAGTGACCATGAAGTCTGACCCCTGCCAGAGCTACTCAGATGAGAGGCAGCTCAGGCATTAGGTGGCCAGACTGAGTCACCCGCCATGAGGATAAAGGCAATAGGTTTTCTGTGGACAAGGGCTTCTGCTCTGGGAAAAAAGGAATTTGCTGATCATCAAAGCTGCCATCCAAGGATGGAAAGAGGACTTGGAAGAGGGAGTTCTGTGTCCATGGAGGGATTCAGCTGAAACTCAATGGTTGAGCTTTGTAGGGGAGCGTTTCCCTCCTGCCTGGAACAAAGAGATGCTTCCTTCCCAAAAGGAAGGAGAGGATCCTGTGGAGCCCCCCACTCAAAGTGTGAGCCTTGGTCTCCAAACACTGGCTCCATCTAGGAACTTTGAAAAACCCTCTCTTACCAGACTCCACCCTCCAAAATTCCAGTTGCCTTGATCCAAAGTCAAGGCCTGGTATTAACACAGTACTTTTGGATCTCCCCGGCTTATTTGAATATAAAGCCAGGATGCAGATCCAGAGAGTCAGGAACCCTGAGGGCTCCAAGCAACTCTGTGATAACAGGGCTCTCTAGCTGATCAGGAGGGGATAAACTTTACTACAAGAGGGATGAAACATTACATTAAAAGCTACAGTTGCTTTCTTTTTCTTTTCTGCAAGCCTCAGCAGGAATTTGTCTCCAAAAGCAATGACTCGGAGAAGGCACGTGAGCCGCCCAAGGTTACTCCACCAACATGCAACTAACAGAACTCAGGATTCCTGCTCAAGCCCTCTCACCCTGCCAGGGGCCTCTGAGGCCAGCTGCAAAGCATAGAAAGAGGAAGATCAATCCCCAGTCCTAGACACGACGGCCTGGCAGTTCAACTGAAATCGAAATACAGCAGAAGCTGAAACAATAGGCTTTTGTCTAGCAGTTAGCACTTTAACACTCTGGCCACTGTTTTGTCTTTACTGGTGTCATACCATTTCATCTCTGCATGAGTCCCAGGCACAGTTTTAAGTGTTATCATCAGCCTCCATTGACTCCAGGGAGATGGGGCCTCAGAAGAGTGTGGTCACTTCCCTGTGGAGGCCCAGCTGGCAAGAGGTAGAGCTGAGCTTCAAGTCTAGATGGACAGTTGAGGTTGGGAGGCTAACCATGGTGTCGCACTGTCTTGTCCCTGTGGGAAGCGGGGGTTGTCTTCATGAAGGAGAGGGGTATGGCTTTGAAGTCCTTGGGGAAAATAAAGTTGCTAGGCGGGGACAGCATCATTCTTTTAGACCAGGGAATGAGTGTTGCACTCCTGTGCAGGGTAGAGGAGGTGGGGAGCCCTAAGACCCCAGTCAGGCAGCAGCTTCTTAGACCTCCGCCTCAGTGCTGCACCGTCCGGCCGAGCTCAGTGCATTTACTGCCTTCTTTGGTTTGTTATTACCGTCCCCGTCTCTTCCTCTCACTGTAAACAGGGGACCTGGCTCAGAGAGATCATTATCCTTGAGCAAGGACACTCAGCTGAGAGGCTGAGTCAAGATGGAGATCAGATCTGCCTCCCACATTGAGGAAATGGGACTTCCTGTGAAAAAGTCAGAAAAAACATGTGTTTTTCCTCTGCTCCTTCCTGAGAATCACTAACTCGAGCTTAAAGGAATTAACGAAGGCAGGGAAAATGAGAGCAGAAGGGAAGAGCAAGTCAGAAAAAAGTTTTCAAACTGAGAAGCAGGTGGCTAGAGGGTCACTCACATGCTCATGTGTCAGTGAAGACAGCTGGAGCCAAGTTCGAGGGAAAATATGAAACAAGGGACTCAGTGATCCCAGAATCCCAGAAAACATCAAGAATAAGAGGTACTGGGCAGCCTTGAAAGCCGGGGTACTTAAAGCAAGAGGGCTGAAAAGTCTTTTACAAGACTACATCAAAATGCTGAGAAACAAGTGCTGGCAAGGGCCTGGCTGGCAAGGATGTGGCGAGAAAAGACATGGCCTCACACACTGTTGCGGGAGGGAAGTTTGGTGCAGTCACTTTGGAAAACAGCTTGGAGATTCCTGAAATCAAAAATAGGAGCTTATTATGATCCACTGTATCTACCCAAAGAATATGAAAATATTAACTTGAGGTGCTGCATGCACCCCTGTGTTCATTGCAGCTTGATTTACAGTCGTCTGGATAGGGAACCATCGATGTCATGGATGGATGAGTGGATAAGGAAGATCTGGGGCACACACACCGTGGAATACTACTCAGCTACAAAAAAAGGTGAAATCTTACATTTGAGGCAATCTGATGGCAATCATGCTGGGTGACGTGAGTCAGAAGGAGAAAGGCAATTTTGGTTGATTTCACCTACATTTGGAATATGGAGAAATAATGCAAATACTAATAACATGAATTAAAATAAACTTTTAGACTATGACAACAAGGCTAAGGTTGCCGGGGGGAAAGGGACTGGAGGTAAGATCGTGGTATAGAGGGGTTATCTTTTTTTCTTATTTCTTTTCGTGCTTTTTCTGTTCACCAAAAATAAAGAAAAAAGTCTTTCAAAAGAAAATGTAGGTCTCCAGGTTTCCTTCCTAACCCAAGGCAGTAAGATATCCAGGAGAAGAGAAGAGGTTGAACTTCTAACCAATTTGGAGCAAATAGATTCTGGATATGGGACTTAGGGGACACAATAGGGGCCCGTCTCAGCCATCGGACTCAAGACAGGAAGATTATGTGAAACTCAACATGGTGAGTGAGATGATCCCCCACCTGACTGAAATCTAGGGTGACGGACTGCCCCGGTGTCCTGAAAATGATGGTGTGCCCAGGATGATTGGCTTTCAGAGTTAAGACCCCAGAAGACCTGGATATCGAGGATGAACTGTCATTCTGTCTCTCTGAAGCCAGAAGAGTCCCTTCTGGGGAAAGTGACCAGCCCAGGAGAAAAAGCCTGTGGGCTGAGAGGGAGGGAGGAAGTACCCTTATGGGATGACAAGATCCCTGTCTCATAAGGAAACCTGCAGTCACAGGCCCACCCCGCTCACAGTCCTGTCCTCAGCACGTGACTGGACCAGTGTGGTGGACTGAGGCCAGGGTCTCTGGGGGACAGCTGTCGCTCACACAGGGTTTAAACTACACAGGCTGCTGCCAGGTCTCTAGAACAGTAGTCAGAGCCCTGTGAAACGCCCCAGGGATGCCCAGAAATGCTTGGGGGAGAATTGCAGGGCAAGATTGTCACTGTATGAGGGACTGAGAGGTTAGCAGGAAGCCCTGCCAACTGGTGCTGACAACCACGCTCACCTGCAGATGGATGGTAAGTCAGGTTTTCTCCACACACCGCACCTGAAAGAATGAAGTCTTGACACATGCTGCGACATGGGTGAACCTCCAAAACATGGTGCGAGCGAAAGAAGTCAGACCCCAAAGATCACATGCTGTGATGAACTATCCAGAGTCAGTAAACCCACAGAAACGGGGAGCAGAAGAATGGTGGCCAGGGCGGGGAGCAGGGAGCTGGGGAATGGGACAGGATGCTCAGTGAGGCAATGGGAATGTGATAGTAGATAGAGGTGATAGCTTCACCCCAAGGAGAGCACATTAAATGCTGCAAAATTGTGCACTGTAAAATGATGAGTTTTCTGTCATGTGAATTTCGATTCATTTTTTTAAAAAGTCGACCTGGCTTACATGGAAAGGCCATAGTGCGGGCTCCCCAACCAGCATGCATGGCAGAGTCAGAGGTGTTCACAGTCATCCTGCTACTCACAGAGAGCCCAGAGAGCTGAAAGAAGGGGTGGGTAGCTTCTACTGGCCTCTGCCTGAGAATTGCAACTCATAATGAAGTCCTGAGTAAAAGGGTACGTGCACACACACACAAACACACACACACACACACACACACACACACACACACACACACACTCTCCTCTCTGCACCTGCCCCTCAACACTTGGTCCCAGACACCCTCCCAGTCATTGGTGAGGTTTTCACTCCCCTGTGTATTGGAAGCACAGCTGACCTCTAGAATATTCTCATGAGAAATTGTCAGTAACCAGGCTTTGTACAGATCCAGTTTAAGAAACACAATTAAGAAGGAAAGGCACACTTTTTCTTTATGCAGACTTGGGAGAACCATTGGTACTCACATTGGGTCTCTCCGGGCCTCCCTTCCTCTGAAGGAGCACAGATACCCACATCCCAGCCAGTGGACCGGAGCTGGGACAGCCCCGCAGCCCCAGACTCCCTGGGGTGAGCACACAGCTCTTGGGAGCTTGAAGCCTTCCCCATGCCCTCCTCTGGTCTGCTGCTGGCAACACTTATTTCTGGGCAGCAAAACACTTTTTACTGTTTCTTAAGGAATTCAACGTTGAAGCCTCAAAATATATGGCAGTTTTCTAAATGCAGCTGCTCTTGTTAGTGAAGAACCAGGGGACCCTCAACTTCTCTTTCCCCGTCTTTTTGGGGTTCACTTTTACGGACTTCCGAAGATAATGGGGCTCCCAGAGCAGTTTGTTAATGCTGATCTGGTTAGACGCCCTCATTGTGCTTGCCAGAGAATCCATTTCCAAAAGTTCAGAGTGTGACTGTCACACAAATAGGAAATGAAACCTCGGCAGGGATTTCTCCACCCTGTTCATGGGGAGCCAGGAGGATGGGAAAGCCCCCAAGGAGAAACTAAGTGAACTCCCCGGAGGACAGAAAAATGCTGGGATAAGATTGCAAAGTTAGACACAAATGAGGAATGTCCAAGAGATCAATTAAGCACATTCTTTGTGGGGGAGGGGTATATTTTATTCTGGACAGAGCCATCTTCATGAAGACAGCGAAAATCATCCACAAGTTATCAATCTTCCACAAATTAGCATCCCACTTTGCAAAGTCTGGGGCTGAGTAAATAGGAAATCAAGCACCGGCACCTTCACCTAGAACAGGAGCAGAAAACCTTCCATTACGGACGAACCCAACAGACTGTGTTCCAATTGAACTTCATTGATAAAACCAGGGCTGCCAGACTTGGCCTGTGCCCTAAAGAATGAGATGACACTTGACCTGGCCTGTCAGTCAAGTGTCTGATAAGGCATTCAAAGGACACATCCTTTTGCCTTATTTCTAAGTTTCTGATGCTTTTTCTTAACCTTCCCTTATAGCTGTAAAAACCAGAGAGGGAAAGCAACTTGGATAAGGGGACACACACAGCCCGAGCTGAACTTCCAGACACAAGTTTCCCACTCCCAGTTCCTTTGAAGAAGAGGGCATGCCTGTCTCTCCCACCAAGAGGACAGGTTGGACAAAGGCTCCAGGGAAGCAGTGCCTGGCTTCTCCCCAGAGACCAGCTCAGAGGAAATATCCTTCAAAGGCTCTGAGCTCCTCACCCAAAGCTCATGGACACGACAAGACAGAAAAGCACAAATCCTTGCTGGCCAGCGTGCTTCCTCTTGGTGTGAGTCACCGTTTCAGTGCAAGTCAAATAGAAGACATTGCCAGCAGAACAATTTGTGGCAGAGGGGGGTACATTGCCAGGGTCTCTGACACATTGCTGAGGGGGGAAATGAGGAAATGACTTGACATCAGAGCCCTGGAAATACTTTTTCATTCAACAGGGAAGAAAAGCACTTTGTTTTCCTTTCAGAATCAGTGCCTCCCTCCCCCCACATGTCTCTCAATGCACTATAGCCACGCGAAGTGATTTTCAGTGGAATGCTGCCACATGGGCTCTCCCAGGCGCTGTCAGCAGAAACTCGTTGTCTGGGCGGAGAGAGCTGTCAGTGGGAAAGGGTCAGGCGGTTGGGCCAGGAGTAACAGGAGGTGCATCACCATTATCACCTCCTGGTCCCTACGCTCTCATCTCTCTTGATTTTACCCTCACCTACTACGTGCCGAGTGCATTCCACACATGATGTCATCTAAGCCTGGCCGCCGTCCAGTTCCAAGCCCAGCACATGGTGAAGATTAGGCAGTGAATCTAAGGTCACAGAGATAACTGGCAGAGCCTATGGAAGGCCAGGCATTGTGCTAAGCCTCAGTATTTCTTCATCCATCTAATCCCACAGCTTCCTTGTGAGAGAGGCACCTTCATCTTCCTCCCCATTGAACAGAAGAGTAAACAAAGGCACAGAAGCTAAGTAATCTGCCCAGGGAGCCTCAGTGGTAAAACCAGAGTTTAAACTCAGGCCGCTGGCATCTAAAGTGAGTCTAAAGACCAAGTGTTGAACATCATACCACCTGCCTCCCAGGGCGCACGTCTGCCTTTGTCTCCCCGACTCAGTGGGTCCTGAGCAGAGCAGCCAAAGTGAAAACTCAAATGCTTCATAGGCAACAAAAAGGGTAACTCAGCCAAACACCACAAAATGCAGGCTCTATTTTTAGTTTTGGTTGACTTGCTCTTGGAACATACACAGCTTGCAAGGATACAAAGAAGGGGGCGATCGGGTGAGGTTTCAGTCCAGGCCTCCAGCTCTCCTGCAGGATGGACTTTAAAAAGAGTGTCGTCCATATTTATTGAGATCGTCCTCCATCCCTGCAGCTATCACACATCTTGGGCAGGCTTCCTGGTTCTCTTCACAGATGCCAGCTCCACCGTCAAGGGTGCTGCACGGGAGACGCAGCTTCACCTGGTCGCCAGCAGCTGGGCCTGTCAGCACCTTCCTGGGACTCTAGCCGACCCCCTTTAGGAAAGAAGAGATCTCCTGTGCAGACCAGGAACTCTCACTGGCAGTTCTGGGTCACATGCAGTCCCTGACTCTGTCGCTGACATCACTGCTGAAAGGGAGGGGGCCTAATCCTTTGCAAAAAGGAGAAGTGGACAGATAAACAGAAACCACAGAATGCTCTGTGCCGCTTTCACTCACAGCACTTCTGATACTGTATGTGGGGGCCTTTCCCAACATCTGCCAGTGTTCAGTTCCATTCTGACACTACCCGTCTGGCGTTAGTGTCAGAGCCCACAAACTAAGGGATCAGTCCTACAAGATAGTCCCGCCCCAGACATCACTTGCAAGTCCTAGATTCTCACTGGTTCTTCAAGACATACCCAGATGTCAAGCAAAGGGAACACTTTTACACTCTTGGTGGGAGTGCAAATTGGCGCCATCCCTATGGAAAACAGTGTGGAGATTCCTCAAAATGTTGAAGATGGAAAGCCCATATGATCCTTCTGGGTGTTTACTCAAAAGATACAACAAACTAATGCACAGAGATGCATGCACCCCCATGTTTACTGCAGCGCTATTCACAATAGCTAAGAACTGGAAACTACCTAAGCCCCCAACATCAGGTGAATGGACACAGAAGATGCTGTACATATATACAATGGAACACTACACAGCCCTGAGAAGAGATGGAATCCTGTCATTTGAATAAACATGGATGGAACTAGAGGGGATTGTGCTAAGTGAGATAAGTCAGAAGAAGAAAGATAGATCCCAGATGATCTCACTCATAGGTAGAATGTGACAAGATAAAGCAAAGGAACAGACAAAGCCAAACCAACCCTTGGACACAGGCAATAGAACTGAGGTTACAAGTAGCGAAGGGGATGGTGGTGGGCGGGGGCGTTGAATGTTGGCAGGTCACTGAACCCAGTGAGGACCACTTGGTGATTTGTTAGAGGGCAGGGTGTGTTGACACGTATTTGAGGAATGGAGAACCTACATATATGGATTTATATTAATTTGTAAAACAAAGTTACCTCAATAAAATAATATTCAAAGCTCAGAAACTGGGTATGTCCTGGTGAACCAGCTGTCTAGTTCACTCTGGAAGCAGTCCCACATACATCCCCAGGTCCTAGGTTCAAGACCTGAGCCAGGGGGTACAGCCAAATAAAAGAAACAACTAAATAAAAGAAATACAGTGCTTCTAAACATTTTTTTAAAT
Organism: Solenodon paradoxus; assembly: GCA_004363575.1. NCBI lineage: Eukaryota > Metazoa > Chordata > Mammalia > Eulipotyphla > Solenodontidae > Solenodon > Solenodon paradoxus. The sequence goes on along the minus strand of RJWH01002552.1, from coordinate 53,984 downwards.
GTCAAACATAATTTATTAATTCAAGGCATTCCATGACTCCCTCTTCATGTTAGATAATTCCCCAGAACAACTCTCAGAACTCCAGAGTTTATTTTATGTGCACTTTACTTACTGATTTTTTTTAAGGAAATGTGCAAGCAGAAATGAAGGCAAACAGATAGACAGAAGCACTTGATTTATCTTATTTAGTTGTTCATCTTGGTTGTTTCCCCTAGCCCCAGAACATGACTCTGAACCTGGGTCCGTGGGTTGTAAGTGGACTGCACTTGGCAGGAGGCAGTGGACCTAACTGCTATTCCACCAGTGCACGCCTATTACTGCTTTATTAAAAAGGGTACACTCATGAACAGTCCAATGGAAGAGCAAGGGGCTAAGTATTTGGGGCAGGGATATATGTGCACAGAGCTTCCATGCCCTCTCCGCACGCCACCCCAGCACCAGAAGGTGTTCACCCACTCGGATGAACATAGCTCTCCAAACTGCATGGAAGAAGAAGGATTTTTATGGATGTCCATTACACAGGCAGGACTGATTCAATCATTGGCGCAAGCTCAGTCTTCAGCCCTTCACTCCTCCCTAGAGGTTGGGGCAGTGCTGAGCAGTCCACCCCTCTCATCAAGCCTTGGTCTCATCCTGAATGGGGACCCCCAACCACCAGTCATCTCATTAGCAAGCCAAGGATACCCATCACTCTGAAGATTCCAAACTTATAGGAGTGATGTGCCAGGAACCAAATCTTTCTTTCTTATGCCACAAATGCCCTTGGGTCATTGATATCAACACCACAGAAGAGCACCCATTACTGCCTTCAGAAGGAGACATCCCTCCTGGCAGAGGGAATAAAATATTCTTCCAAATGCCCAGAGCATCCCTCCAGGAGATATTAATGCCAACACCTACTCCAGGCCCCTCCTCCACTGGCTCTCATTCTCTGACGTTTAGGTCTTCACCTTCCTCCAAAAGGGCAGCTACTCCCAAGGCAGATCTGGAACCCTGGCAGGAGACAGTAGAGCAAGATTTCTTGAGTTACTCATAACAGTTTCATCCCCTGGCCAGGAGTCACTCTAAACTTGGATCTCTGACTCACTTTAGGTCATGAAATGGGATGGGAAAATCTCCTGATGGGCATGAGATAATCGGGGATAAAAATGCAGGAGGAGCCCCTCTTTCTTCTTCCACTGGCTGTCATCATGCTTTCTGGAGCTATGGCAGCCACTTTATGACCATGGGGAGTGGAGTTCAGTATGCTGAGCATGGCAAAGCAGAATGACAAAAAAGACACTGGATCTGGGAATATAATAAGCTGCTGAATTAGCCAACTCAAGACCACCCTACCTCTAGACTTCAGCTCTTTAAAGCAAGCAGTAAGGAAATAAGGAGAGATAAGGAGAGTGAGAGGAAGCACAAGGAAGGAAAGAATAAAGGAAAGAAGGGAAGGAGGGGAGAAGGAGGGAAGAAAACTTTCTCATTGAAACCACATTCACTCTCTCGGGGGGCTAGATGAAAGATGAAATCCTAAGAATTTGCAATATGCATCACTCGATGGACATAAAAGGAGTCCAGAATAGAGCCCAAATAGCTCTGTGTTAAATTCCCCAGTCCTCCAGCATCCTGAATCTCCCTACAAGGTGCTTCTCACCTGAGAAGTTCCCGGGAGAGAAAGGAAAAAATGGGAGGGAATGGAGGAAGGAAGTGTCATGGGAGAAGGAGCCCATGAAAAACCTCAGACTGGACCAGAGCCTGGGATCTAGGTGCTGGTGGCGGGGAGCGGGTAGGTGGAGGGTACTGACACACTTGCGGAACCTCCAAACCCTCCTGAACCCCAGTGCAGGATTCACAAGTCATTAAACTAAGAGCTTCCTGCCGCAAGCCACAGGTTGCCAGTGCCAGGGAGAGGGGAAATGGGAGAAAAGAGTACAAGAGGGAGGAGGAAGAGAAGGAACAGGGAAGAAGGAGGGGGAAGGGAGAGGAGGGGGAGGAAGGGCTGCTCTAAAGGCAGCCGGAGCCATCTGTCCCCATCCACCTAGGCAGGACTCAGGCCCACACCTTCCCCACAAGAATACTGCTGCCACCCTGTCCTTCAGGGTGAGCGGGTTGGAGCTGCTCCCAGCAGACGCTGTCCTGTGAACAGGCATCCAGAAGAGTGGTTTCCCCAGGAGCTGGCTTTCAACTCCCCAATCCCCCTACACTGTGTCATCAAGCCCTGACTCTCTGAGCCCCCAAGTCCTCCCTTTTCAAGTTAGGGAGCCATCCGAGGACTCGCTTCCTCTCAGCCCATGCTTGCTTTGGAATCCAGTCAACATTTAATGACCAGAATCAACGTTTCCTGGAACACTGAGCAGCCAGCCCTGTTGTGATCTCATTTCACAGATGAGAAGAGGCTGGGAGCTCGGATCATTGGCCCAAGGCCCAAGGCCAGTTGCTCGCTGAACTGGCACGTGAGTCCAGCCTGTGCAGCCCTGAGGCTCACCCCTTCCCACCCCAGCAAAGCCTCTGATTGACAGTTGAGCAGCGATAACCCAGCACATGGCGCCCCGGATCAAGGGGACATGTGGCCGTGATTCCACGTGGCTAGTGGATGTGTGAGACATGGCCTGTCCAACTATAGGTCATGCCTTTAAAAGACACAGCACACCCCACATCCCCTTCTCCCCCGCTGTCCACAGAAGGCGTGAACCATCTTGGCAGGGCCAGGACCAGAGGGAGGCTAAGGAAGCATCCAGGACACAAAACGTAAGGAGGCCTCACTCTCAGGGCTGAATGAATACCTTGGGGCATTGTTCCCTGGGGACCTCACTCAGCTCACCCCGGTCCTGGCCCTGCACCTTGGACCCTGTGGATAAGGCCAACGGGCCAGGAATGGGGCCCTGCTAACATCACAGAGGAGAGCCACTATATCCATCTCTGCACCTCGAGTAGTGGATGGTCACCATGGAGAACGTCTGGAAGGAGGGAATCCCTGTGTGGGCAGGTTGGACACTGGACCCAGCTGCGTTCTCAGTGGGACTGAGAGCCCACTCATAGGCACCCACCCCTCTAATCCATTCTCCAAGCTGCAGCTGGAACGGTCTCTCCAAAACAAAATGTTCCCCGGTCATTCTCAGAGAACTCACAAAAGCAGCAAGCAGGAGAGCAGTTTTCATTGGTCCTCTAGGTCCCGCCCCATCGGTCCCTCCCTCCCTATCTGCCACCATGGTTCTCACAGGTGGTTTCCCGGCTAACCCCACCTAGCATGCTGTATTCACTGCTCCCATCTCTGCGCCTCCTTGTTTGCTCTCCACCCTCAGACCCTAGCTAAAGGGTCACGTCCTTGGGGACACCTCTCAGACACCCTACAGGATAGCCTCCCTACTGCTGCCCAAAGCACTGTGTTCTCTCCCCATGTTGTGCTGCCCCTGGATGTGTGCAGTTAAATCATTGTTGTCTCCCCAGAGATGGTGGGGACTCCCACACTGTCTCTGTCTTGTTCGCTCACCATCCCCTGACCTAACCCAGCATCTGGCCCCTGGGGATGCTCCACAAATATATGATGGATGAGTCAATACCAGAGGCTCTGGGATTGTGTGAAACATGGCCACAACTGATATGCCCATCACAGCAAAGGCCCAGATCAGTGTGAAGCTACCAAGAAGTGGTCCACACCCATGTGACACCCTCTGGCTTCATCTGGTTCACTTCTCACGACACCAGTGCCAGGAAAGTTAAAGGAATGTGCCAGAGCTTGCCAGGACCCCTTGGATCTGTTCCAAGCCTGTGGCTTATGAGCTACCTAACTGCCATGGGCTTGCCGACCCTCTGGGCCTCCGGGGGGAAATTTATGGGAACTGCCTAATCTACATTTCAAGAGTATTGTGATGCTTAAGATGTAATATTGCAAAATAATATGTGGTGAATTAAAATTCCTTGTCACTTCCCCCACAGAGACATGGGGTCTCTGTTTGTTTTTTTCAATCCCCTGAACTTAGGCTAAGCCAGCGACTCCCTTAACAATACAACATGGAAGGAGGCGACATATCCCAGTTCCTTCAAGAGACCGGCAGCTTTCACTGGAAGCATGCAAATGGGGGCATTTCGGGGAGGAGAGGGAGACTGTTAACAAACACACCAAGATAACAGGCATAAACTGCATTGTCTCAATACAACCAGGACACACAGTCTGTCGATGCCCTGGGTACCGTCCCTAGGTCCTCCCAATACATGACTCAGAGGTGACCAAAACAGGAGCTGCTCAGACCTTCAAGCCCCGAGGCACCTGAACGTTAATTTCCCCTTTAAGTACGCAGTTTCAGTGTGTGACTAGGTATGAAGAATTGTTCTAAAGAACACATTAAAAATTAATTAAAAGAGTTTCCTCTAATATTTAATCTTACTAACCATGTACTCTGAGTGATGTATTCCCAGTCAGCGTGTCAGGTCCTGAATAATTAAAAAAGAAGGGGAGTGTGATTCAGCCCTTTGACGGGGCTTTCTCGGGGCTTAGACGCATCCCAGGCCCGGGACGGTATCACCCAAGGAGGAGCTCTGCCTTGAACTAAGAAGCTCAATGCAGCATCAAACACGGGGGTGACGCAGTATGCAGGAAAGGCAGCCCTGGAAGGAGGTGGAGGTGGGTTTGGCTCAACTCAGCCATCAGCCCCTGAGACATCTGGCCTCTCCCCTCCGGGGAAGGGGCATGAGGTGGTGTGAATGATGGGATCCTTCCCAGGCCCCTCCACGCATGAGAGCAGCCATATTTTCTAGCCTCCAAGACACGTACTTCCTCATTTTGTAACATTTTATGAATCAAGATGTGACTGAAAATCGATGGGAGGATTGGAGGCGGTTTCCTTGGGAGGTGCTCTGGAGCAGCGGTAAGGTCCAGGCTCCAGTGTCACACACTGGCACAGGCCTGGCTTTGCCCTTCTGCAGGCATGTGCGCTGGGCAAGGCGTGCCCCTCTGAGGCCTTTGTTGCCTCTTCTGTACTTGAGGCTATTAATAATAGTACCGAATCGATCCAAATCAAAGAGCGCTTGAGTGGAGTGCCTGGAAGGGAGTAACGGCTCAACAGGTGTTTGCTATTATTTCTTTTTGTTTATCCTCTGCGTGTGGCTATGACTTGGCTGGTGTATCAAAAACTTGACATCATTTTCCATGTGTCCACAGTACTTGCAGCTTCAGGAAGAATTCAATTCTGAGCTTCTCTGTCTGTGGTGACCACCAGGTTATTGATTAGGGCCTATTTTGGTGCATTGGCTGTATTGGGAGGGAGACACTCCTAAGTGATAGCAGAACTTTATTTGATATTACTGCGATTCTAAAGGTAGAAAACATAAAGATTCTCTACAAACAACCCTCCTTACTTCCAGCCCTCCTCTTCCCAGTAACTGGTACCCTGAGCCCAGGATTCAGGCTCCCTTCTTTGAGCATAAGTGTTAAACAGAAGCATGAGGGCAGCAGAAGTGGGCAAAAAGATCAAGTGCAATTTTCCTCTGAGCTTTTATACATAAAATAAGACAGGGGGTCCCCACCCACCTGCCCCCAAGGAATGCCATTCCAAGAGAAGGTCGAATACACAGGTTGGACCCATATGGACTTCAACCTGCCACTCAGCCTCCCATCAGTTCCCCAGTCCGCCTGATGAAGATGTAAACAGTGCCAGTCAGGTGCAGCATCGCAAACCCCTCAGAAAGCTTAGCTGTCATTGCTGCAACTCAGAAGTCCCCCAGACCCATACTGGACGAGGATGCTAGGGACAAATAACACAACCCACTTGGACTTGCTAAAGCAAGAAAGAATATGTTACAGGTGCTCACGTGGTTTGCAGACTCCTGGGAAGACTGGCAAGGCCACTCTGAAGCACAGAGCAACCAGAGACAACATCCTGGGGACATCCCCAGGGAGAACATTGCTCTTCTGTCACTGAGGGAAGCTCTTCAGACACACAGAGCAGAGCCAGGCACTGCGGTTGGCCCTGAAGCTGGAAGACTTGCCAAATGTGTTTCCCTGAGTGTGACCCCCTATGTGTGCTCTGCATGCTGGGCCCCCGAGGATGCAATGAATTTGCAGAATCTCACAGGTTACATTCCAGAATGCAAGGAAATCTAACAACGTGTGTCTTTCTCCTTTTTTCATAATGGGCGGGGTGGGGGGGGGCCTGAAAAGGTGGGAAATCATTCCAAAATATAGGGAGAGAGCACCTGCATGATGGTCAGCCATGATGGACACTGTCCCTTGGGATGTGAGTAACCTTGGCTTAGAGCCCTGCATCCCCACCTGCAGAGTTCCAGCCCCACCCCACAATTCCAGTAGATTGTCCGCCTCGCCTGTCCTCTCCTCAGTCTCTGTGCCAGCTCCATTTGGACCGAATAGGGACATTGGCACTGCCATTCATTTTTTAAGAATCTTAACACACATTTTCAAGAAGAGGGACTCCTGGAGAATCACTGTGCCTATAGTCCAGCCTCCTGTCACCCCTCCTTTCACCTCTGCCACCTTCCATGAATCCAGGCTCCCAGAGGCCCTGCCTCAAGCGGCTCCCCAGAGGAGCAACCCCATGGTTCCTGTTGCTTTGTGGGAACCATTCCCCCAGACTGGTTGCCCTCCCCAGGTCTGTGCCCAAGAATTCTGACTGTCTCTATCTTCTCTGTCTTCCTGGTCATCATCAGCATCCTCTTCTCCCTGAGATGCTGAACTGGCTCTTAAGGGCCTTCATGGTTTTCAAAGTCCCCCGTGTGTCCTTCAAAGGTCTAGCTACTGGTCCATTTAGCTTCTGTTGGTCAACATCTGACCTGACCCATGTGATCAGAAAAGAAAGAAACTGTTCTTTGGGTCTCGTCCCATGCCTGTCTCTCTCTTGGTCTCTTCCAAGCAGACCTAAGATGGGGATTTGGAGAGAAGTCATTTATTTCAGAGCTGAGCTCCAGATGTGTTAGTAGTAGATGTGGAAGGGAGCTGGGAGTAGAGGAGGCTGATAAAGTTACATTCACACAAGCTACCACCGAGGACACCGGGGCTCAACCCCACGACACCTCTGAGAGGCAGTGTGGCACACATGTCAGAACTGTTCCCCAAGGGTAAGGAGCTAGTGTTTCACCAGCATCCCTCTGGCCCTCATGGCTGCAGGTGCATGGAGGGGCATGGCTGTTGGGCACATGAGTGGCTCTGTGCCCAACTGGCTCCGCATTCAGACAAAGCCCAAGGCAGAGAGTCTCCGGCACCAGCATCAGAACACGCCACATACTCCCAGCCGCAGGTGACTTGGGGGTGCCCTGGAGAGAGCGACTGCTCTGAGAAGACAGTGTATTTGTTTCTGCTGCCGCCACAGCAAAGTACCAAAACCAGGAGGCCGAAAACAACAGATAATGTTTTCGCTCACAATTCTGGAAGCTAGAAATCAGAGATCGATGAGTACAGTGAGTCTCAGAAGGCCCCAGGAAGGACCCTTCCTGTCTCTCCCAGCTCCAGCAGTTCTCAGAAACCTCTGATGCTCCTCGACTTCTGTCAGCATCTGCAACCTGTCTTCTCCTTCTCTGCGCAGGTCTACCTCTGTGTCTGAAACTACACCAAGGACACCAGTCATACTGCCTTCAGGACCCACCTGCTCTACTCATCATACATGCACTCGCCGCTTTCAAAATAAGGTCACATTTGAGGTACTGGGGGTTAGAACTTCAGCATGGTTTTTTGTGGGGCTTGCAAGTCCACCCATATCAGGCAGTAGAGCCACGTAATACTCTCGCATCCTGAGAACAGCCTGCCAGGGAGGTGTGATTATCCCATCACACCTGAGGAAACTGAGGCTCTGAGGGGAAAGTCACCCCCTGAAGGACACACACCACGAAGTCACAGAGCTGGAAGCTGAAAGCAGTTCTAAGGCTGATGGTGTTGCCAACACTGGCTTAACGGAACAGGAGGACAGGTGTCAGCACCCAAACCAGGCTACCCAAGTTCAAATCCCACTCCCACTAACACCCGTGAGAACGCGTGTATATTCCTATCCCCTTGCAGCCTCATTTCTGAGAAACGGGCATCAGAGCAGCACCTATGGTGCAGACTACAGTGAGAACTAACCATGGTGCCCTGTGGAAGCTGCTTAGCGGGACACAGCAAGGACATCTGGATGGCAGCCGGCATTATTCTGATCACAGCCACAGTCCATACGCCTGAACATGAAACACCAGCCCTTGCGCCTCTCTACGAAGCTGGCCAAGGTTGCCATTCAGAATCACTTCTGTTCTTTACTCTGTCACTGCCGCCCGACGGTGAGTCCAGGCAAAGAGGGACCCGCTGGCTGCAGGGCTGGGTGGTGCTGCCTTCTCCCCCACGGCCTTCCCTTCCCATCTTGCCTTAGCTTGCTGGAAGCCACTGGAGGCAGCTCCTAATCTCCTGCTTGCTGCTGGCTTTATCTCAGCCCCTCCTCCCCGTGTCCAGGAGCAGGGGAGATGGGCAGATTAAGAGCAGCATTTCCTACATGCCCTCCCACCTCCAGCAGAGTGGGGCTGTTGCCAGCAGATTTCCTCAAAGCCCGGCAAGGCCAGGAGGAATGCGCGGCCTCCCTGGCATGGCAGACATTCAAGGGAGTCCACAAAGGCGCTGCTGTGCAAACCCTCCGGAGCCCAGGCGGGAGGGGGAGGCTCACTGGCACCAGAGATCACACATTTCCAGAACTGAGCTTGGCGACAGAATGCACGCCTGTGAACACACGGCTCATAATTAATTTCATCCCTGATTGACAAGTGTGCAGAGCTGGGCGGGGAGGGAGGAGACGGGGCTGCTGGTCTGAACAGGTAGCTCTGAGAACCCACATGTCAAAAGTGGAAGGAGGCCAGGCAACCGCTGTGCAGACGATCACCCGCGTGGTGTTCCTGGGATGAGGCTCCCATCTGGCCTTCTCTGCCTGCATTCTGTGTGGTCTTTTCATTTTCTCGGGGGATTGTCTTTTTACTGCTGAAAACTAGGGAGAGCGAAGGATTGCACTCAGCTGCTGGTCGCTTCCCAGCTGCCCCTCCTGCGTGCCTGTGCTCAGAGTGCACGTGGTGACTGCCAGCCCTGGGCCGGACCCAGCCTACAGCAAGGTGCGGAAAGCCGCTCCTGTCCCTCTGGGAGCTCACGCTTAGGGAGAAGGGCTGGTCAGCAGACAGATGAAGTGGGCATGTGTGTGGGCTGCTGTATGAGGCAGGAGGCAAGACACCTGCCCCACCTGCAGTCAGGGAGCTTCCTGGGGATCCCGGCATCCCAGAGGAATTGTGAAGAATGACTGGGTTTGGTTCCTTTGGGAGAAACAAAAATACTAAACAGGATGGCGCATTCTGGAATGTTCTGGAGCATGAGGTTGTCGGGAGTGGGGTTGGCTGGAGGGTTTGAATTAGAGCAGCCAATGAGATGTAAAGAGATGGCTACAGATTTCATGATCTGAGAAAGCACCCACCTAAAACGACAAAGAGGTAGCAAGAGCCACACATTGTCATGAGGAAGTTACTGGGTGGAAAAGACTTGTAAGTGTATTCTTTCACTTGTTCATGGGAACAAATATCTGTGAGCTGAGCTGGCTCCTGCAGATCTGAGGGTGCCCACCATGAGTGCTGACAGCTAAGGTTTCACACTCACAAACCTGGCTCTCTGCATGCTCTAGCCCGTTATTCCTCTTGGACTCTGCCTCCTGCAGAGGGATGGAAACATCAGGATGAATTTGCTCTCCAGTCACCCAGATCCTGGCGTCAATTGGGCAGGACACAGTATGAGGGTACCAAGGGCATGGTATGATGCAAGCATGGGTGCTGAGGTTGGGGAAAGTGGTGGAGAGAGAAAGAGACAGAGATAGACAGAGACTAAGAGGAGCAAGATAGGAAGAGAAAGATGGAGAGAATCAGACAATATGAGAAAAGAGAGAAGGAAGAAGAAATAGAGGGACGGGGAGAGGGAGGGACAGAGAGAAACAGGTAAATAGAGAAAGACAGACCTGAAGAGAAATGGAAGCAAGGCACAGAGTCATTCACAGAGACAGACAGAAAAAGAAGTCGTGACTCAAAGCTCAGTTCTTTCGTAAGAAAACCAGAACGCAGTCCCCATAGGCTGAGACCTGGCCTGCCTGGTGCTTAAGTATCCCTGACTCAGGCCCAATCCTGGAAGATACCAGGTCCCCACACAGCGTCCTGAGAAGCCTGCGCAGTGGAGTGGGGCACCAGAAGACCTGGCAAGAGGCCCATCTACAGTGGCTCATACCTCTCCCTTAAGTCCCTCAAATTCCTCCACACCAGGCCCCGACCTTGGGGACAGGCTGGTGTGCCCGAGGGGTGAAGGTCACTGAAACTTTCCAGGACTGCCTCCTGCGCTGGCAGGCTGCATAGTCTGGCCAAGGAAGCAGGCTCCAGGGCTACTGTACTGGGGCTCCCCAAGCACATCTAAGACCCTCTTCTCCGCAGCCACTGTGGATGGCAGGCTGTCTTTCTTAACAAAGGTCAGGGTGGCTGTATGCCTCCTGGGTGCCAGGCCTTCAGCCTCATGGTGTGGTGGGCTGGGTAACCACCTATCCTGCAGATGTGGGAGTGAGTCCCAGAGAGGTCAGGGGACTACCCAGGGTCACACAGCCAACACCTTCTCTAGGTTCATGTGTACTTTTCATTCATTAGCACAGATGTGCATGTAGAGTCTCTGGATTAAGACAGTGAGATCCAAAGAGCGTGAGCAGCCTGTCCAACTGATGGGGCCTCGAAGAGGACAGCCGGAGGACAGCTGGGCGTGCTCTGCTCTGAGGCTCTGAGCCCTTCTGAACACACCCCATCCTGCTAGGGCCTTGTACCCAACCTCAGAAGACACAGGTCCGAGGTCCTGACAGAGGCACTCTTACACCTCACTCCTCTGTCCACATGGTCCTTAACTTGGGGCCAGGGAAGCCACGGAGTCCAGAGTGAAATATATATACAGTTAGTGGACATGGCGGGGGAAGTGACCTCAGTATCTTCACTGACTCTAAGCGCAGTTCAACATTTGTTCCCATAGCAAATGGAGGCTAGAGCCCACAGAGAGATTAGTGGTGCCTCCCACCGCCACCAGCCAGAAATCCTGGACACACATCAGGGGACACTTGGTGCGAGCTCTCAAAACGCTATGCATTTACCACCTCAATTTCTGAGAGTTATTAAACTCACTGGTAGATCCTACCATTCCACATATTAATAAAGATATGCATATAATCCACATCAGATTTTTTAAAATAGCTTGATAATTATATTTTAAAACAAGTGCTTTCCTTAATCTTACTGTGTAAAATAAAACAATTTTTCTGAGAAGGGTCAGGATTTCTCCAGACACCATGCTGAACGGTCCAGCACACACAAGGATTTAGACTTTCTCATCTATTTCCTTCTCCTTCAGGTGTAGGTGGTCTTGTCTCCTCAGTCACCCCCTGGGGTCAAGGCCTTGAGTTCCAACCCATTGCCTCCCCAGTTCAAAAGCTGGACGTTCCCTGAACCCTCGGGGACAGGCCGTCCAGCGCACAGACCCGGCGTGCCTTCCCTGGTTTGCAGCCACCTGCAGAAGTGTGGGAAGCAGATCCTCTTCCAGATGGATTCATTTAGGAGACAGGAAAGTGGGAAGTGCTAGTTCCCGCCTTGATGCCCATAGAAATTAAAAACTACTGATGCCTGGGTCTCCCCAGAGTGATTCTGGCTGAGTTGACTTGGGGTGGCATCTGGATGCAGAGATTTCTTACAAGTTCCCAGGTGAGGTGCAGCCAGGCAGGCCTGAGTCCCTGGTGGCCTGAAAAGAGCTGAGCCCCAAGCTCCTGAGGCCCAGGCCTGCATCTAGGGCACAGAGAGCCCTCTTCATTTCCCACATCTGGGGAAGGGTGATGGGGAGATGTGTTTACCAAGGGCCCACCATATCCAGGCACTCTGCAAAGGTCTCCCTTCAGTCTCCCCCACAGCGGTGTGAGGGTGAAGTGCTACCCCATGCCCGACGCCAGCTCCTGGTAAGTGAAGGTCCCAGGGCCTTCAAAACCCTGTGTACATCCTGCCGTACCACTGCTAAATTGGGGGCCCCCCCAACTCACTGATTCTTATTACAGACTTAAAGATCTTGTTAAAATGCAGATTCTGTTTCAGTACATCAGGAGTCAGTCCCAAAATTCGGCATTTCCTACAGGCTCCCGAGTGCCCCAGCTGCTGTCCGCAGAAGCCACCTTGCATAGCAAATGGTTAACAGGGCTTTGTGGTCAGTGTCGGTGCTGATGGGTTGGTGCCTGGGCCAGGCTGGGTGGTTAAGTATATTCAGGCCATCCCCCCTGTTCTGGTGCTAGTCCCCAGGTTTGCTCCAGGTCTGCTGCCCCTTCACTGCTCAGCCGTGGCATGTGTGAAACTGGCAGCCCCCTGACTCCAGGCTAAGGCACTCAGACATCGAATCCTCTGTCAGATGAGATTGTTCTAGAACGGGTACCCAACTCACTCCCAGCAAATGGGTGAGGGAGAGTGTGAGAGGAGAGTCTCCTTTCCCTTCCACGGAAGCCTCCTAGAAAGGAAGTCCCTTCTTCTCCAGGCTGATGTGGTTTGAGGATTTCAAGTAGGTACCTTCTGCAGCTCTTTCCTTCTATGAGAGGAAAGCACAGAGCAATGGGCTGTACAACCCTGAGCTTTGAAGACTCAGGTGAAGACACACAGAACAGAGAGAAACCGGGGCTGTGGGCATACGAATTAAGCCTTGCTTAAAGCACCCATCCAGGCTAATTCCCCAAGGCCGTTCCGTCTTCTTATTGTTGAAAGCCAAGTTGAGTTGGGTTCTAGGTCTCTTAACAGTAACAAGCTCTGGCATCAGAGCGACCAACTCAGCCACTCACTAGCTGTATGACCACGAGCAAGCCAGTTGGTCTCTCTGAGTCGCAGTTCCCCATCTATCAAACAGAGCTAGTAACGCCTACCCTAGCATTATTGCCGGCATCAGGAGAAACCATGGCAGTCAAAAACCTAGCATCTAGGCACTAAGTGGTAGCTATTATTATCGAAACTAATTATTATTCCCATTTTGGCAGGCCCTCATTCTATAAACTGTCTACGTCAGCAGATGCTTCTAGCTGTTGGCACAAAAAAGCAAGCAAATTAACCTAAAAGATTGGGGAGGGGAAGGGAGAAGGCTGCCTCAAGGATTATGAGTAACACTGAGAAAGAAGGAAAAAGAAGTTGAACTCTCACAGTAACCAGGAGAGATGAGAAGCTTGTCCCGGCAGGGAAGGCAAGGCTTGCCTGGGCTGCAATTGATTTGGTCATAATACGCTCAGACCTTGGCTCTGTCTTGCAGGGTGTATGGATATTCTCTGAATATTTGATGGTCTGATTGGCTCAGCCTTCCTAATTGTGTTGTATTGACAATGTATTTGTTTGGAACAAGCAAATGTATTGCAGGCAGGAAACCGACCAACTCCAAGAATTTATTCTGCTTTTTGGCACTGCTGAGCACTGAGCTTAGCATTCATTACCGGCCCATGTAAAGCAGTCTCTGTAAACGCTGGCCTGAGTTATCTTTTTAATTATATTTATTTTTTCAGCTGCATTTCGGATCATGAACAGACTTGCTGGTGCTAAGCAGGCCTTCACTGGGTGAAACCTCCTGCCTCCCTCGAAATCACGTTGTAAGGATTAAATGTTCAAAGGCAGGAGACAAACCTAGGACACTGCCACAGGCCATTTTCGATAATGGATGGGAGATGGGGCTAAGTCATTCAAATCCCTGCTCTGAGCCCAGAAAAGTCCACAGAAACCAAATCCTGATCACCACATTGAAAGTGAAGTCAGGTTTAAGGAGAGAGGTGGAGAGATGAATGGAAAGCAATTGGAAGGGATCACTTGGGGATCTCCATGACCCACTTCACCAGGCCCCACCCCAAAGGTCACCTGGCAGTCATATTTAGGTAATGTGGCCCTCCTCCCTGATTCGGTAAGGAGTAAGCACCTGACTCCAAAAGGGCCAATCAGCGCCCTTGCTGGGTTTACTGGGAGAAAGAGTAAGAGGCAGATGGACAGACTGAGTCACAGTAGGTCACACCCGTAACAAGAACACAAGACGCAGGCAGTCATCTTGGTGTCAGGGGGATGGAGTTGTAGGAAAAGCCAACAAAAGGGCACAAAAGGATCACAGCAAGAAGAGACCATTCCGTGGTTCTCAGCTTCCTTGCAGCCCCTGGTTCCAGTCACTGACGCACTCTGTCTCTTATAATAAATCACCCCTTTTTGTTCCAGCAAACTCAAGTTGTACTTTCAGTTACACCCAAACAAGGGCAAACTATGCACTGACCCAAACAATGTTGTGGAAAAATATTTATTAACCAGAAAAATGTATACAAGAACACTGTTGAGTGTAAAGAGCATGTTTCGTTCCTCCCTTCCCCAGATATTTAGGGGTCCACTATGTGTCAGATACTCTATGGACACTGGGGACACTGGGCACGGCCCCCGTCCCCATCAGGTTTGCAGTCTGGTTATAAAATGGTAGAGATCCACATTAGTAAAAACAGGCGTGTGGCTAGCACTGCCAGCTTCCACATCCGGGAGGACACATGAAGCGCAATTATAGCAAATCAACACCAGTACTGCTCCAAGAATGGTCTGTGGGACCTGGCTCAGGCCTCACAGGGAGCTTCTATGAAATGCAGATTCTCAGCCCTCGCCCAGACCCGACACTGTAGGGGATGGGCCCAGCAATCTGTTTTAACCAGCTTTCCAGGTGACTGGGACGCCTGCTCAAGGTTTCCTAAAATGCAGTCGCTCAAAACCCCACTGAGGATTCCCAGCTCCTCCCAGGGCTCCTGTCCCAAATGCTACATTTTCAAGATCCCCCCAGGAAGCAGGTAGAATCAGTAATTAGTTATAATCATCAGCTGTGTATCATTTTGCAGACGCAAATTTGATCCTCGTAACAACTCTGTAAATTAAGGATCGGGTATTCCCACTTTACAAAAGAGAACAGTGAGACACAGAGAGGTTAGGTCACTGGCCCAAAGTCACACAGTTAGTAGGTGGCAGAAACGGATGCAAGGCCAACTAATGTAGCTCCAGAGTCTGTGCTCTTAACCATGGAGTCAAATAAGTCCTGAATGCCTTTGCCATCTGGTAGAGAAGGAGCAATTCAAGGACTGGACCCCACAGCTGTTTTTGAGAAGAACAAAGATTGGGTCAAAGCTAGCAGATACATGGTACATGGCTCTACTACCCATCTGTCTCCTGGAGCAGACATCACCAATCACAGCGCTTTAGCCGTACAAAAACCCGGCCTCCGAATCCTTCCCAGCAAAGTTCCAGGCAGTCTTCCCATTAACCTACATGTCACTAGAGTGGAATCTCACTTGTCATCCCCAGAGTGCCTGGACAGGTGATGCTAACCTTCCTGACGAGTCCCCTTGGACACTGGGCACAAGGGTCATGACAGTCTCTTGGATCTGGAGCCTGCCCCAGCAGTGCTGTGGGTCTATAGTTGCCAACTCCCTCCGGTTCACGGAGGCAGGCGCCAAACTCTTTAGTTTCAGGAAGGCTTCCAAGAGGGTGTGGCTCATCCTGTGTCAGATGGAACATGCAAGGTCACCTCCTCACCAGTCTCTTTTGAGTCATGGAGCCCTTTCTTCAGATCAGAAGGTCAAATTACCAAACAAGTCAGAGTACAACTATTGTGCTGGAAGAAGAGTGGCAGTCCGAGCCACAGCCGCCCAGAGCCACCTCAGCTGCAGGGGACAGGGGGAGGTCACCGAAACTATCCGAGTCCCTACAGTTTACAGACCTGGAAAAGCCCGGAGCGGAGCGACTAACCCAAACTCACACAGCCAGCCCGTGACAGAGGCAGGAACCCAGGAGTCTGGTAGTTTTTGACCAAAACACTGCACCCAGGGTCAAAGCTCAGTTCCTTGGATGACACCATCTCTCTGGCTTCTGCAACTACTTTTGATGTTGTCTGTCTCCCTGTGACTCCCATTCCTAGATGTGCAGCCTAAATCTTCACCTCAGCTTCCAACTCATGGAAATACTTTGTGAATGCTTCCACTGTGACTTTCACAAGGACCCTAAACTCTCCATCCAGTCTGAACTTGAACGCCACCCTTTGCTCTTACCAAACGGCTCCCTCCCAGCATGCCCACTCCCTAACGGTCCCTCCAGCCACGCCACCCCCCCCCCCCCCCCCCCCCCCCCCCCCCCCCCCCCCCCCCCCCCCCCCCCCCCCCGCGATTGTCCAAGCCCTGAAGCTAGGGTCATCCTTGTTCCTCTCTCTCCCCAGTCTCTAAGAGCCTTTCACCTGAACTTGACCTTGACCTCCATCCATTTCTTTCCATACCTGTGCTCCATTCTTCCCTGGATTTTGGCAACAGCCCCTTAACTTTGGCTGCAGATTTCACCACTCTGCTAATCACGATGTAGTCCATGTAATTTTTCTAGCTCACAAATTTGTAGCAGTTACTCTTTGGTTTATAATTCTCAAAGGCATCCCATTGATCTTCCAGTAATATCTAACCTCCTTGGCATAGATTTTTATACCTTTTATAATCTGACTTTTTTACTGAGATGGAATTAATTTGTGTCCACAGTGTGGGCATCAAAGTCTAAATTTTTCCAAGCTGTTCCCTCTGCCTAGAATACTTTCCCCTCCACAGGGAAGGGGAGGGGAGGTGGGAAGGAAGAGCAGATACTGCTCTGAGGGAAGAGGCACCAAGGCCTTGAACAAGGTCTTCTCCCACAACGTGGATTCCTTGGCAGTCCAAAGGGCACAAGGAAATTCCAATCTGCCCTTGTCTTTTAATTTTGTCGTGAGTGTTTTTCTTCATACAAAGAGCATCACATTCCCCAAATTCATCTCCTGGCTGTTCTTGCTAATATTGCAGTTTATTTATGGGTCCACCCAATTTGTCCACAATGTTCCTTGAGGACACAAGCTTCTTAGTCACCACTGTGTCCCCTGAGTGTCTGGCACCTAGTAGGCCCTCAATAAACAGTGGGCGGGTGGATGCCGGGAAAGAGGGAGGGAGAGGAAAAAAAGAAGAGAAGAGGAGGATTAAGGGGGAGGGAGGACACCCGGAAAGACAGCTGGAAGGAAGCCAAGAAGAAAAGCTTAAGGGCAGAAAACAGCACTGTGTGTGTGCTGGGGTCCACCTGCTCCTGAGCCTGCTCCTGCGGCCATGCTCCCTGGCACAGGTCTGGTTCAGCGGGACTGCTATTGGTCACCAGCTCCCAGCCTGTGTGACACACCTGTCTGGCAGGTGGCAGCTCAGAAGCCACACCCTCCTTGCTGCAGCCAGGAGCCAAAGCTGAGCCATGCCTCACAGACGCCACTCCTCACCCTGCCCTAGGCCTTTCCTCAGTCTCCCAAAGCTGAGAATACAGTAGGCTGCAAGGAATGTTCCAGAGAGTCTGGTCTGCCTGGAGAACAGGGTGGCCACTGTCCCCCAGTCCCATCTTTCTGCTGTTTCTCCTCCAGGCACTCATCATTGTCTCTCTGTCCTCGTTAGAGTTGGAGGAAGGTGATGAAAGCAGTCACCCCACAGCCAGACAGCCTGGGTCAGATCCTAGCACGGCCCCTCCTCAGCTGGGAACTTTGGGCATGTTTCTTAGCTGCCCTGGCTCGGTTTCCCACATGAGACACTGACCCCATATAGCTACAGGGAGGGCCAGAGGAGACGGCCAATGTCCAGTCTTTGAAGGGCACCGGTCTACAAGAACTCACTGTTAGCTGGCATCAACGTCACTGTCATCACCGTCTCCCGCCCCAGAAGGAAGCCCTGGGGGAGGAGAACTGCTCTCCTCCTTGGTGTATTCCCTGATCTGTAGCAAACCTCCACGAGTTACTGGTTCTTTACAGGAAAAGGTTCTACATCTAGAACAAAGACCCAGAGAGACCCAGTGACTTACTCAAGACCACACAGCAAATTAGGGACAGAGTTTCAGGCTTTTCTAGGTCCGTCTTTTATACCACACACCTTCCTGGGGAGGCCAGGGAGAGGCAGCTCAGGGTTCTCAGGGCAAAGGCCACAGCCTGTGACCACAGATGACCAGAGCCCTTGCAATGTGACAAATGTGATTGACAAGCCAAATTGTTCATGCTATTTCCTTTTAATTAACTTACAGTTACACTTAAACATTGATAGTCGACTCCATTATGGGCAAACGTTTTGTGGGGAACAACTTGGATAGGTGAATCTACCCTCTGAACTATAAATTTAATGAAACCTAAACACAGATCGAGCATCCCCAGGAAAACTTAGTATTCCAGATTGAGATGTGTTGTAGGAATGTAATCTGCACACAGCATTTGGAAGGCTTTGTATGTGTAAAAGATTGTAAACTATCTCAGCAAGCATGCATATTGGTTCTATGTTAAAAGGGTCACATTTCGGATAGATGGAGTTAAATAGAGTATGTTATTAATATTTCATCTGTTTCTTTTAATTTTTTCCATGTGACTACTAGAACATTTGCATTCTTACTTGGCTCACCTTAAATTTCCATCAGTCAGTGCTGGGCAGGACAAACCAGGATGGGGTGAGGAGGTTGTGGACTCGCTTGACTGGCAATGCTGTCCCCCCAGCTCTTGAAGGGCAGGGACTCTGGGGGGCATCTGGCCTCGAGCCCTGAGCTCTATGGTGCTACTTGGGAGGCCCGCAGGCTGGCTCCCTGCACTCAAACCCTTCCCAGACTGGGCAGGGAAGAGCTGGGGATTAGTGTTAATTCTTTCCCTGGAGGGCAGATGGGGAGAAGGTCAAGTGCCGAGTGCCTGCAGCTGCCCAGTTAAGCCCCAGGAGAGGGCTGAGGGTGGGGGAGGAGGCTGGGGAATATTCTTAGGATTCCCAGGGAGACCGGAAGCAGCCAGGGCTCGACCTCCTTTATCTCATTTCCCCTTACCCATCAGCAGCTCCCGCAGCTCAGCAGGGGTGGTGCACTTTCCCCAGACCACACAGCAGGCTCAGGCCAGACCTGGACCCCTCCTCCCACTCTGCCCCAGCTCTTTAAGTAACAGCCTGGATTGAAAATGAGTGGCCTGCTTTGTTATTGCTCTGGGGAGACGCCAGAGTCCACACAACAGTGAGGAAAGAGAGTGGTGCAACTGTGGCTGACCAGCTGCTGACACGGAGCTAGCCCTTTCCTGTCACCTGGATCAGTTTTCATGATAATCCTGTGCTCTCCGTGTGGCCTGCTCATCTCCATTTTGAGAGGAGACTGCGGAGGCTCTGAGAGGTTCAGCACTTGCAGTCGGAAAGCCAGAAGATTTGAACACCAGGTTATGGGCTCTGATCTGAACTCTCGAGTTTAGCCTCCTTGAAGTGTAGCCACTTCTTCCAGGAGACTTCCCCCAAACGTCAGAGTTACCAGCAGCAGGAGGCCGAGGTGGTAGGAGGGCCCCAGACTCTCTCTCCTGCACATCGGAGCCCCAAGCTGAACTGGAGGTGAGGATGGAGCAGTCGGGTCAGTTCTTGTTTCAGTCTAGATCCCCTGCTCGCCAAGAAGCGCCGAGAGGGCAGGGACCTGGCTGACCTTGTCCTGTGCTGGCCCTTTGTGACTGGCCCACCCACAGAGAAGGCAGGTATTTCTAGTTGCTCCAATTTAGATGCTAACTCCCTCAGGAAGTCCTCCCTGACTCCCTCCCACCTTCCTTTCCAGCCTAGTTACCTGCCCATCTTCCTGGCTCCCTCAGCTCTTCTGATTCTGTATTCGCCCACGGAAAAGTAGCCAACATATACGAAGACTTTTACCCACATTATTGCAGTTTTCCCTGGTGATAGGTTATTATCTGTGTCAATTTGACTGGGACCTGGGGGTTCACATTAAACCTCACGTGGGAGCATGTCTGTGAAGGTATTTCCAGAAGAGATGAGCATCAGACAGTGGGCTGAGTCAAGCAGACGGCCCTCCCCAATGTGGGTGGGCCTCACCCAATTCCTGGAAAGCCTGAATCCACGGGGAGTTACTCTCTCTTTCTGAATCTTTGAGCTGGAATATCAGGTTTCCCTGTCTTTGACTGGGACTTATACCACTAGCCCTGTTCTTAGAACACCATTGGCTTTCCTGGGTCTCCAGCTTGCAGAGAGCAGAAGATGTCCCAGGCTCCATGAGCCAGTTCCTTATAGTAAATCTTACATACATTCTATTGGTTCTGCTCTCTGATATAACCCTCACAACCATTCAGTAAGAAAGTTTTCCATTAGCTGAGTAAACTGAGGGAGGTAGCATCTAAATTGGAGCAAGTAGGTAGTACAGGAACATGACCTGCCTCCTCTGTGGGTGAGCCAGGCCCAGGGGCCCAGCAGAGGACAAGGTCAGCCAGGTCCCTGCCCTCTCGGAGCTTCTTGACAAGGTGGGGAAGTAGGGCTCAAGAACTCAAATAAGAATATGAAGTCGGTGCATCATGGTGGCTCAGGTGTTAAGTCTGCAGCTGTGGTGTAGTCCACATACAGGCCAGAGACCCGAGTTCAGGGCTGGGGCTGAGGGGAACAACCAAACTGCACAAACAAAGAAATAAATGCTTCTTCTTCTCTCTTCCTGCCTGCTTCCTTCTTCTTTAAGGATGTGAAGTAATCTCTTAGCGACAGGTCAACAGAAAACTGAAGCAGATTAAGGGAAGGGGAGTCACCAGGAGGTGGTCAAGGAGGACTTCCCTGAGGAGGTGACAGGTGGATATTGACGTGTGAGGTCAGAAGCTCTACTGGGCAGCGCTTCCAAGTAACCACGAGACCCCCACCACTACACATATGTCTACCAAAGCATTATTCACAAAGTGGGCACCTCCCCACGGCTGTCAACTGATAAATGGATAAAACATGGGCTAGCCATGCAAAGGAATGCTCTTTGACCACAAAGTGGAATTCATGCCACACCATGGGTGAATCTGGAAGCATAGTAAGTGAAAGAAGGCAGTCAAAAAGACCCCTATTATCAGCTCCCATGATATGGCAAGACCACTGTAGCGGGGCTGGGGGGAGGGAGGAGGCAATGATTGGTGACGAAGATGATGAAAATGGTCTAAAATTAGCTGCGGGGATAGTTGCACAACCATTGAACTGGATGCTCTCAAGGGGTGAGCGTATGGTGTTAGTTACAGCTCAGTGAAGCAGTTTCTAAGAAACAGAAAGAGACAAGAAGGGGTGTGGTAGCTAAAGCAGGGTGAGCGCCCAGGTCCTTCCAGGTTTAGAACTTTAGGATCCATCCCAGTTGTCAGTGAAAACCACCAGGGTTCTGAGCAGAGAACCTAGGGACAGGTTTCCCGATCACTCATTTGTAGGGCAGTATAATCTCAGGAGCCTGGAGCCTGGAGCCCGGATCCCACCCCAGCCCAGCCTATGTTCCTACTCACATAGCTACAGCAAGTCTGTATCCTTAGGGGCTGTACATTCTCAGCTGTAAAATGGAGCACCAGTACCTCCAAGGAGGAGACTCCAATGAAGGACAATGAAGGACTGTCTGGCACTAGGAGGCCCTTAAATGTCTGCTCAGAGCATAAGTAAACCTGAGAGAACTCGCACACGATTCCCTTCCACCTGGACACAGAGCACAGCCATCAAGAGTTGCTTTTTTCTGCTGGCTTGGCTCCCTCCAACAAGTAATTGCTCCCGAAGCTTCATTCCAAATGAGCCATAAATCAGAGGCCAGGGGCTCCTGTTACCAGTGCTGGCGGAGAAGTTCCTCCCCCAGGTAATGGGGAGCAGATGTGGCCAGCCCCGGCGGGCCTCCAGAGGCCCGTGTACCTGAGCTGCTCACGTCGCAGCAGTTGGGGTGAGCATTTTCATGTGCCTTCAAAGTGAAGGTTGTCAAAGAACGGGCTCCTAGGGTTTCCAGATGTCCAGCAGCTCACTGTAAGCAGGAGGTAGGCAGTAATGACTGGGTAGCAAGGAGGCAGGGACTTGGATAACACTAGTCTCCTTCCCAGGGGACTGAGAGGCAGGTGCGGAGGGGGTAAGTGCAAGGAAACATTTCAACTCCTTGTCTCTCACCTCTTCAGCCTGTGCTTTAAAGTACAGGGTATCACCTTTTTCTCACCTGTGAACTGCGTGTGATGCTACCTAATTCAAATGCATTTGAACAGTCAGAAGCAATTTCAGTTAAAGCACTAACACTGAGCCTCGAACAGAGTAGATGCTAAAAAAAAAATTACATTGTTCATTAATAACATTAATTATCACAAAATTACTAATGATTACTACATTAATTTCTCTATGTTCTTGTGAAGGAGTTGGGCACAGACTGAGTCTTGTTATTCAAAAGCTTGTTTGTCCCTGGACACAGAGTCCCATGGATGGGAGGCAGCACGGGACACCCCTAGAAAAGCTTTCTTTCCAAGCTTCCTAAGCCAAGACTTGATAAGGTCCAGACAATTTCTTAGCGATCAAGGGTAGTTTGGCTTTAGGTACAGTTGACTCAGGGTCCAGAAGACATTGCCAAGATCCATTTCTCCTTTACCGTCATCCTCTGATGGATTGCCAGATTAATAAAAAATACAGTTAAATTTAAATCACAGATAAACAAGAAATACTTTCTTGTTATAAGTATGTCCTAAACATGTAGTTAGATATACTTATACTAAAAATCGTTCCTCATTATGTATCTGCAGTTCAGCTGGGCCTCCCGTCTTCTCTGGCTGCCCCTGGTCTTCATCCTTGGGCTGGGTCCCTGGGGGTAGCAGCAGGCAGCACACCTGTAGCTTCTCCCTAACATGCCCTGGAGCATGTAACTCTCCCAAGGTGACACTGGGGACAGGGGACTGGTTGTTATCATCTGGTTTGCCTGAGTCACCCTCAGCCTGTGAGCCTTTACCCCAAAGCTCCTAAGAGGGGTGTGGGTGTTGAGAATATAACACATTCGTAAGGTGGAGATGGGACAGATGCCAAGCAAGCAAATGAGAACCCAGTGTGAGCACAGGCCGGGACCGGGAGTTCCGGAGTGGGAGGCAGAAAGGTGGATGCCCCACGGTGGGGTGGGGGTGGGGGAGACCAAAGCAGATAAAAGTGGATTTCTTAGGGCCAGATACCCCTCTTTCTTTGCTCTGTTCTGTGATGGCATCTTTGGGTGAACCCCACCTCCAGAAGTCCTCCCCTAGTTAATTTCTCTTCCTGTGTCTGTTTCCTCATCAGCAAAAGGAGGTAACAATTCAGACTTGGATGGTGAGGATGACCCAAGGTTCCCCTGACCCCTGATTTGGGGCCCAGTTCTTGCGTAACGATCACAAATTCAGCCGGCATGTCTCAAAACTTTTTTCCTAAATAGATGTTTTCCAGAATGAGATTCCAGTCTTAGAACTATTTTCACTCCTTGAAAATGCCAAAGTGAATCATGATTGCTTATCAGGACCTCAAAGACTACTGACAGTTGGTGCCAGATCATTTTTTGCTATGTGGCTGTCCCAAGCATTGAAGGATTTTTAACTGTGTCCCTAAACTCCACTCACTAGAAATAGCAGCCTCTCCCCTCCTAGTTGTGGCAACAAAAATGTCTCCAGACATCGCCAAACGTCCCCTGACGGGTATAGTCATTCCCTCCATTGAGAAGCACAGTGATAATAGAATAAAACACAAATATATGCTCTTATAAACATTTAAGCTATTGCATCAAATGTCTGTTGTAAACCCTACATTAAACATGTCCCATTGGACTTATCGACATGAGCTGAGACCACTGAGGTCTCTTAAAATAAAACCCACATAAACTGGAGTGAAGACACCACTTCCTGAAGTAAGCCTGAGTATTCTTCCTGCCCCCAGGGACTTTCAAACTGCCTTGAAAATGAGAATCATCTATCTCAAAAATGTTTGCTTGTCAAGTTAATTGAATGGAACCAGCAAGAGATGGGCAATGCCCAATCAGCTCTTTAGCTCCCATTTTAGCAGAAGCCAAAGGGCTTCCTGGAACGACATCAGCGTGTGTGTCATGTCAGAGTTTTAAAGTCATGCTCTGCTTTGTACCATTCTTGTTAAGTCATAGAAATAGGGTCATCACCAAGCTTGGTGGGTGGGAAGGCTGGGGGTGCCGGCTGGGGGTGTCTGCAGGTGAGCACATGGAGGCAAGCTCAGTTTAAGGCTGTCTCAGGTCTGGTTCTGAAGCTGTCTACCTCCCTCCACTTATGTGTCTTTGGGCAAGTGGTCTAATCTCTCTGATAGAGCCAGACTGCTCTGATAGAGCAGTCACACAGGGTCCTACCTCAGAAGGATCCCAAGCTTGGTTAATGCTCTGCCATCACCATCTTGAAATTCTTCTTCCCTTTTAAACTAGGTCACTGCATCTTCATTTTGCACATTTTGCTCCATACACTAGGCAGCTCGATGCTTCATTCTGTACTCAATTTTCGCATCTGTCCAAGGGCAGTAGCTACGCCCTCCCTCCACAGGACTGCGGTGTGGGTCACAGACTAGTCCAGCTGGGACAATGCATGACGCTGAGTACCTGCCCCGCCATCCTGGATCTCATAACAGTGGCTGTGATCATTGTCGGAACCCATCTCAGAAGGAAGTCTTCAACTGCAGCCTAGCCTGAGACCGGGACTGGAACCTTCCGGAACCTTTGAAATTCTTACTGCTTATTATGTTTGCTACTTCCATCTGTTTCCTGCAGCATGAACTCTTGAAATGAGAAGGCCTATGGACTTGGGTGGCGGGGGAGAGGGCAAGGCAGAGTTGGGCAACTCCGGCCCCTCAAGTCTGGCTGGGAAGTCCCCAGGGGAGATGTGGTCGAGCTGAGAAAACACGAGTCCTAGAGCTTCTGCAAGGCTGGGGGCAAGGGGGAGCTTCTCCTTCATAGTTGCACCCCCTAAAGGTTTCCAAAGAGGGACAGAATAGATGAGGTAGAGCTGGTCCTAAGAGCAGCACAGGAGCCCACAGTCCATCCCCTCCCCCAGCAGCCCAGAGCTTCTGTAACTGAGCCCTTCTACAGGCCACCAGCTCACCCTGCCCACCCGGGGGGTCCGTCTTAGCGAGTTCCAGTAGGGCGGGCGTGAGGCACGGTTCTGTCTCTTCCATCACCAGCACCCCTACAGGTGCCCAGTTCTGCGGGCCCCTCTCCAGTTAGTATGTGCCCTGAGACAGCGACAGGGCATCCACATGGGAAAGAGGACAAGGCTGCAGGGCACAGTGGAGGTACCCCTCTGGGTCAGTGTGCTCGCCACCCCAGCACAGAGGTCTTCACCAGCCGTCTACAGGAAGGACAAGCCCTGGTGAGCAGGGACCACAGGACAACACTGCAGGGTATAGAGGTGCTCCCTTGGGCAGCCCTGGCTGATGACCAAAAGCTCCCATGGGATATGGTGTGGGATGGGGCCTGGGCAGGTCTGGGGCTAGAAACTGAGTCCCTTTTGCCCACAAGGCTGGGGCCTCTCTCCTTGATCACCTTCCCTCCACCTTTCTCCCATCCAGAGTCCTTTCCCTTTCTAAACCCAGAAGCTTCCCTCTTACCCAATGCTTCTCTCACTTCTATTATTTATGCAGGTGGTCCCTTCTCCTCCCCCTGAGGCCAAGCTTTTGAAACTGAAGCCAAGAGCTGCCACTCTTTTTTCTGAGTTTCTGCTGAGTCATCCCTTCCCCAGGCCTTGAGAACAAATGCACAGCCTGCTCTAGAAGTGGAGCAAGCTAAGAAGACAGGAGCTGAGAACCCAGCCATCCTCCCCCAGGCTCTCAAATAGTTCTGTCAAGACTGATGATTTGTGTTTATTTGTTTCACAGAAGTAGAGATGAGCCTGTGGGCAGGTGTTATCAGAGGAAACCAGTTCTCAGTGACAAGATGCAGGACGAGGGAGCCTTACCCCTGTTTTGCACCCTGACATCAGCTGTCAAGGGAGAGAGAGAACCTAAGACCCACATCAAGCCTTCTCGGCCCTGTGACCCTGTCCTTCTCCCCTCTAGGGGTGACATGGGAGGCCGGAAACCTTAGGAAAGTCACATTATCTCTGAAACAGGGTGGTGGTCACATGGCTCTGTGGTGGCCCCACCTGGGAGCTGGTAAGCCTCTAATGCTCTATAAGAAGTCAGCTCACAGGGAGGTAGATGAGCTTTGAACCTGAGTCAATTCTTCTTCTTTTTTTTTTTAAAGGAAAGGTACGGGTGGGAATGAAGGTGAGCAGAGGCAGGTACGAAGAGAGGAGGAAGCAGCATTTATTTTTATTTAGTTGATCATATCGGTTGTTCCCCTGAGGCCCAGGACATGAACCTGGGCCCTTGGGTTGTTCGTGAACTGTGCTCCTTTGGAAGTGGCTGACCAAACCACGGCTTCACCTGGCCGTGCCCTAAATCAGAGCCATTTCTAACTGGGAATCAGAAAAACTCCATCAACCACCATAAAAATATTTTAGCCCATCCTCACCCGTTTAGGAAAGGCTCCAAGCTGGGTAATGAGGGAAACCCTTGTCTTTCCCCCTCAGTGAATAGGACCAGTCACCGACAGTCCACATGGTCTGCATTTCTGTAAGATAACGCCATCAGTGACTGATACGATGCTGAGAATAAAGATGCTTGCTCACGGGCTGATCTGGAAATAAAGCACCTCATCCTGATTTGGAAGACATTTCCATCCAGAACTTTGCTAAACGCACAGGACCACCCCCTTTTGTCATTCTGTGCCAACTTGGCGCTTTTCCACACAAGTGTTTTCCAAGTTTAGAGTTGGAATGGGTCTTTATAGGGGGTTTCTGGGGGTCCCAGGTGAAATGTGGCTTGGAATCACTGTCCCAGAGCTCATGGGACCTTCGTCAAATGTTGGCCCCACGTATAAGACCAAGTCCCAGAACTTCCAAGCTGAATCCATCCCAAAGTAAATAACATTGCTAGTGTCCCTCCCTTGTGGTAGTGAGTCCTTCCTCTCAGATTGGCTCTCTGAGGACAGGACTACGGATTCGTTATTTTCCACGGGGCCCCCTGGAGAAACAACGATAATAGTCAAAGTACCCTTTCTAGGGGGTGCTTTTGTGCCAGGAACTCTGCTAATCACGAGTCAAACATTTCATTTAATCTTTACAACAAACTTTCATTTGATATAGTTATTAGCCCCATTACACAGTGAAGAAGCAGGTCAGCAAGAGGAGGTTTAATCTCAATTTCAAATACTTGGTCCTAGCTCATGTGCTCTCCTTTCTCTCCTCTCTCCAACCCTCTAACAGAAAAAGAAGTACAATCTGGTATAAGGAAAGACAGTCCTTAAGTGCAAACACAAAGCCATGGTGCCTGGAGCATCTTCAGCTCCCCCTCCTGCCTCAGGATCATTGGACACTTATTTATTCACGAGACAATCACTGCAAGTCTCGTGCACAGGCTAAGGATAAAATAAAGAGCAAAAATACTCATCCACCTCTTGTGTGTATACACAAGATATATAGTCTAAGAATATAGTCAAACCTACTGGGTATGTAAGCAAATGTGCTCTCCACTCAACCCTAGCCCCTGCTTCATTCATTCTTCAACATTTATAATTTATTGAGCTGAAATTTGGTTAGGCTACAAGTAATAAGAAACCCAAATACCAATGGCTGCCTTAAACTATAAAGAGAAGGGTTTATTTTTCCTCTATGACATAATGCCCAGTAATAAAATGTTTAATAAGTAAATGATGTCAGAACAGAGAAAAGTCTTGATAGTTCTATTTACCTTTGCCTCATGGACATGATATGACTGCCACAGCTCCAGCCATTAGATCTATATTTTAAGCAAAAGGAACGTGGGATGGTCATAAGCAAAAGGGCCCCTATCTCCATTTGGTAGAACTTTTCTACAAGTCATTTGCAATAATTTACACGTAAACTTCTATAACAGACACTGTTGGCGCCTATCCCTCCCTTGTCTCCTTGACCATGGAATTTCCTTCTATAAACACCTTCCTCTGACTCCGTATCTTGCTCAGGTCACCATACAGAGTGAAGCAGAAGTGCCAAAACTACTACAGCCCAAGAGCAGCCTCTACCAAGGACAGACTGTAACTGGGGGAAAATACCCTAGCTTTCCTGCCCTTAGGTGGGCAAACCTGGGGTCAGTTCCACATTATCTCTTAGGGGTTCCTGGTGGGATGAGCCCCAGCTGCCTCCAGCAGCAATCTGCTCACTTGCTCACTCTGCCTTTGATTTATTCTCTTCCTCACCTCATCTCCCCACATCCATATTCATCCTTCCTGGAATCACCTCCCAAATAAGCTGCTAGCTCTTGAAACTTTGACACCACAAGACTGCGTCTGGAAGCTAAGACTGCCTTGTTGGTGAGACAGCACCATGCAGCCACACTGGGTGCAAGAGTCTGGAGAGTGATCTTGCCATGGATACGCTCCTGCTCCCCTCAAGGCTGGGCCCACAGTGGGGTGTGGAGGTGCAGGCAGCTGAGCAGCCAACAGTCTCTCCCACACCCAGATCAGGTCGAGAATTTCCTGTCTCTGCACTCAGAACCCTCTAAGTACCCTGCCATGCTAGGCACAGGGTCCCAAGACAGCAGGCACACCCCTACCCTCAAGGTCCCACGGTCTCTGCGGGGAAGCAAGTACAACTGCACTACAGATTGGGGGTTCAGGGTGCTGACTGGAGGCCCTTGTTCTCAGCAAAACTCATCCTAAGAGCCGAGCATGGCTGATAGTTCTCACAGCACCCCCAGACAAGGACAAGTCTGTCATTCAGACTTTTTTCATCCCATAAACGAAGAAACAGAATCAGAGAGGTTAAGTTACTCCCAAAAATGCAGGGCCAGTAAGAGTCAGGATACAAAATCAAGCTCAGTTTGTCTGACCCCTGGAGGAAGCGATGTGTGGGCTGTGTGGAAGGGCCAGTCCCAGCAGAGAGAGCAGCAGGCTCAGAGGCCAGGAGGCCAGAGACACTAAAGTTACATGAACAGGGAGTGCACACAGCCTCCCCAATTAACCTGCCCCCTCAGAGAGGGAGTGATGAACTGGGAGGGGCTGCTGCATTCCCAGAGCTATATGGAAGCACTGTCACTCCTCCAGACACTGCCCCCCCATTCTCTCTGGCTCCCCACAGATCCCCGACCTTCTGCCCTCCACCCCAGCCTGCCATGCTCACCACCTCATGGGCACCTGCTCCAACAGGCCACTTCTTTCAGCCTCAGTTTACCTCGCTCCATGATTCCTCTAAATGGGGTCCAGAATTTCTCACATTCATACCAAGGAACTTCCCTGTATCATACTCAGAATTAGAGAGTCAGGGGTTCAAGCCCAGTTCTGGGTTAGCCATGGACGAGTAGTAGAGTCTGTCTGCACCTCCGTTTCCCCGCCTGTAAAATGGGAATTAAAATACCTACTTCACGGCATTGAAGTAAAAGGTGAATGAGCTCAAGCTGACATGGTCACAGCACAGTGTCTGGCACATGTCAGATTAGGGTTTTTATGATTTCTGTGACTAACACAGTACCTTGGAATGCCCAACCTATGTCATACTCTCCCCAGTGTGCAGTCACATTCCTGCCCCCTTCCAACTGTCTCTGTCCTGCCCCACGCCCACCAGCCTGCCCTTTCTCCTCTCTGCCCATAAGCCAGCCCCAGGGTGAGGTCTGCGAGCCTCCCACGACATTCTTCCTTTGTCTCAGAGGGTCTCAAACCTGGCAGCAGATCAGAATCACGGGAGAGTTTTCAAAGCTCCCCAGCACAGGCCACAGAGCGACAGTCTGTGTGAGAGTTCCCACAATGGGACCCAGGCATCTGTGTGTCCCTGGCTCCCTGGTAAGTGTGCTTTGGGGCAGCTTTGGGAACCGGCTCTCTGACCTGTCCCTTCTCAAAGGTCAGCTGTCTGACCTGTGGTGCTCTTTGTTGGACGACCAGCTCCTGTGTATTTGTCTCATCCCCCAAGCAAGCCCAGTTCTCCGTGGAGATGCCAAGAGGCCCCATCCCAGCACCGGCCAGTGCTGGCCCTCTTTCCACATGCAGTCAAGTCCCGTTGGCCAGGAGGTTGGTGGACAACACAGAGTCATTCATCTCTGTCGGTCCTCCCAGCCTGCCTGCTGGGGTGGCCACACTCACAGTCACTAGGAGTCGCCTGGTCACATGTGGCTCTCAGTGGGGACTCCTCAAAGCAGTTCCAAAGGGCCTGACCTGCCCTGCTGGCAGTCTGCCCATTAGGTCCATTAGATCACACTGGCGGGGTCAGGGGGCCTCGTGCGGCCAGTCCCTCCACTCCAGCCCCTGCGGCGGCCCCCCTGTGAAGCACCAGGGAAGGGAGACATGCTGGCTGCTCCAGGAAACACTCCCAGGAGGGGCTCTTTCTGCCAGGTCACCCCGCCTCACCAGCATCAAGGTGTGGGCCCTCCCCTTGAGCAGTCCAGTCTGGAGGAAGGACCCCACTTTGTGGAAGGGCCAGACAGGGTGAGCACTGCCCGAGAGACCCTGTGCAGATGTGGGGGCTGGGTGGAGGGAGGGGCCCTGACACTGGCCTCAGCGGAAAGCCAGCAGACTGTGAAAAAGGACCCACTAGCCCTGGAGCCTGAGAGGCGATGATAATTCAGAGCTGGCTGCTGTTTCACACCACGGAGTTTAGTGTTTTCTTTTCCAGCAACAGTTAGCAGGCACACAGGTCCTGAAAGTGGGCCTGAGGCTTAGTGACAGAGAATGTTGGGGTCCCAGACCCCTGAGGCCGATCTGGAAGAAGAATGCATGCATATCTGAGTGGGCACGCCCTGGCCCAGCCATCTCTCTTTTTCAGCGGGTGGGGGAGCTGGAGCAGGCCCAAGCAAGCCCTCCGAACTGGGGATCCAGGAGGGACCTGACTGTCTCCAGACAACTACCCTGCAAGTGGCTCGGGCTGACTGTCCACACTGAGGACCCTAAGCTGAGTCTTGCCCTTCCTTCTGCACAAAAGAAGTCAAACTTAGGGTGAGCGAGTCCTGCTTTGCTGGGGGAGCAGAGTTGTCACCTGAAGCTATGTTTGCCTTGGCTCCCACTCTGATTTTTTTAGAAAAGGAATATGTTGCCAACTTTTAAACATTGGAAGCAAACAAAACTGCAAAACAAAAACCTGTAGCTATATAAATATGTATACCACCCTGATTATAGAAACCAACATGCTAATATTTTCTCTTCAAAGTCAGACAAGCTGGCCCCACTGAATTCACGTTTCCTGGTGGCAGCATCTAGCTAGAGCTGGCCTGAGACTGAGGACCCCCATCTAGGTTCCCAGGCCCCACTGTTCCCTGAGGCCTGTCACTCACCAGGCTTCACTCCATACACTCCCTGCTGGACCCTGGAGGCACTTGATTTTAGAATCCCCTGAGCTCAGCTTCTTGGCTGGTCACCCACTTACTGAGTGATCCTGGGCCAGCTACTTTCGTCATAGTTACTGCCATTTCTGGGACTATGATAATATGACAACCTTCCCTAGAGCACCAGGGTGAGAACTAAAATAATGCACAGGAAAGATGTAGCCTAGCATCTGGCACATAGTCAGTACTTTGTAAATCATTGCTATCATTATAATGATGATTTCTCATTATCATTTTTATCATCACTTTATTTTTGTCATTTGAGACCTTGGGCTGAATCCCCTGTCCTGTGACTCCTGCTCTCAAGCCACACAAACTCTCTCCCCAAACTAGCTGCAAATCCATCCCCCAGGCCCAGGAGTCATAGGGACAGGGGATTGATGGTGTAGCTTGCCTTCAAGTGTAAACATGATGTTGGCCCCACCTGGGAATGCTGGATGCAGGAGAGTGGGTGGCCCAAGTCCAGAGCAGCAGTCTACCAGGAATCACCACCCTGTGGGACCCTCCATCACTCCAGGCTGCTCATAGGAGTTTGGAGCTGGGGAGAATTCACGTGGTAACATTTTCACCCACAGACCAGGAAAGGTTAGTCCCTACCTGGCCTTGGGGCTCTGATTGCAAAGTTCATGTTGGGGTGCAGGGTCTTGGCTTGTACCATGCCCAGAGTGGAAGATGGAAGAGCAAAGGTTTCCCTGGGGAAGAGCAAGTCCAGGAGGGAGATGCCAGCTTCTGCAACTCCAATTGAGTGACTTGTTTCCACTACAATTATCTGGTCATCTCAGGCAAAAGCGAACAAACCCAAAGCTAAGGACTTGTGATCCGGCTTCTGAGATTCGGCTATTTCACCCTGGACACAATCAGAGATCCATCCTGGCTACTTAAAGTTGTCAAGTGTGGACAGGGGGTTATTGCCATACCTGGGACCTAAAAAGCCTTGGGGAGTAGGTAACAATGTATTCTCTTATCTTTCCTATCAGCAACATGACTCAGCAAATTTTCCTAGCAGTGGGTCATCTAGGAAGGCAGCGGTTTCAGGGGTGGTGGCCTTTGGGGTCAGTCAGGTCTGAGTCTGCATCCTAAATGTGTGATCTTGGGAAAATGTCTTAACTCCTCTGTACCTCAGTTTTCACATCTGTAAAATGGTCATAATAGTATCTCCCTCACAGAGTTGTTTTGAGAATGAAACCAGAGACTCCCCCTTCCTCACCGTAGAAGGAAAGTGGGCTATGGTCCCAAGGAGAATGGCACCTTGTGTGCCACTGACCAGCCTGCGACCCATCAGCCGTGTGCCCATACTAATTCCACCAACAGCTGTCTCCTTCCCCAGCATGGCTGCCACAGCTGCTGGAATATGATGCAGCAGTTTAAAAGGAAGGAGGCCTTCCTCCGTTATCTGGCCCGGAAAGTCTCCTTGGCAGAGGCTGGGATGGAGCAGTCCCCTCTGAATGGACCGAGGACACCCACGGATGATGGATGAGAAGTTTTCGCAGCTCATAGATGTGCAGCTCAGCAGGCTGATACTCAGATGCCCAGAATCACAGCTGAGCATGAAACCCAATGGCTCCAAACCCTACAGGACGCCTCCTCCCAGACCCGACTTGGACAACAGCATCCATGACGAGTAACCCCAATGCGGTATGTTGCTGCCTGGGAAAAACGGCTTCTCCACTCAATTCACTGCCAAGCAGGCAAGAGCTCCAACTCAACAGAATTATCAGCGCTGCGCTAACAGTGACAGATGAACTGAGAGGCGAATGGGGACAGGAGGCAAACAGATCTACTCCCAGCTCCGAGAATCCATCTGGGCTTGCCCCCAACAAAAGACAAATTCTCTGCAGGGGTGTCCAGGTTATGTAGA
The DNA here is from genome assembly GCA_004363575.1 of Solenodon paradoxus. Classification (NCBI taxonomy): domain Eukaryota; kingdom Metazoa; phylum Chordata; class Mammalia; order Eulipotyphla; family Solenodontidae; genus Solenodon; species Solenodon paradoxus. Next base: position 20,975 of record RJWH01002552.1, on the reverse strand, counting down.
GTCTGTTTTCTCCCCCCTGGTCTTATGTGAATGGTGAAAAATGAGGCAGCTGCCCAGGCGGACCCCGGGCCGCCGCCTGAGCATCCTTCTACCCCGAGATGTTCCCATGATCCCATCCAAAGCCGCTGGAAGAAAGTCTGAAAAATGTAGATCCCCAGTGAAAAGGGGGTGGGTGTCTGCAGGGCACAGGGAGAGAAGGAGTGAATGGAAAACAGTCCACTTCAATCCAGCGGGAAGCATTCTTGCCCCCAGTTATTCTATCTTGTGAGTTTTGCCAGTTAATCCTGAGCCCCCAGAGGCTCTCTGGGGACTGGAACTGCTGATGTGGGGACCTCGGGTCCTGCTGGGAAAAGGCTTGAGGGACGATAAAATTGGAAGGCTCTCAAGTCCCGGTGATCTGTGACTGCAGACGGGCCAGGTATGGTGCCCACACATCTAACCAGGGGGCTGCAGACGCCTGGAGATGCTGCTGAGTAGATGGGCGGACCCAGGTCCACCAGCTCCCTCTGTGAGCAGCTAAGTGATTTCACAGCTCACTGCCTGGACAGCCCATCCATCTGACAGGACAGAGGACACCCTCCCTTACCAAGTGGAAGTTGGTCTACAGACCACAGTCCACATGGTCCACATGTTTTGCTGTGGAGTGTTTCCAGAGACTAGCACCTGGAAGTTTCATGCTGGGTCAGAGGCCATGTCATTAAGCGGTTTGTTAAATACAACAAGTTCTCCCAGCTTTCTGTCCTGTGTCAGGAAGTTTTCACTCTCTAACAGCCTTGAAATTTCAGCCTCACAAAATGACAAGCATTTCTTTTCTGGCTTCCTTGCCCACCGTGCAGTCAGGGTAGGACTGGTGCATATTGGCCAGGCCTGGGTGGAGCCCCAGGTCGGGTCTCCCACTCTCCTTAGATCAGCAGCAACCTGGGAAATGTCATCCTCTAGTCAAGACAGAAACATAAAGGGACAAGCAGAAACCTTCAAGACTTCATAAGTCTAGACTCAAAACTGGCCACCACCACTCCCATGCCCTTCCCGTCGGTAAAACAAGTCCTCCTCATCACACGTGTGTCTATTTCTGCTTGCACTCATGCTCAGTGTGTTCCAGAATGTTTGCTGAAACACAGTGTGTGCTGGTGAAACCTAGAGAAAACCAAATATGCATCAACAGGGAGTGATTATATAGAGTCCACCTCAGAGAGACAGTGGAATATTATGTAGCAGTTAAAAAGAAATGGGGTGGGGGGCTACCTCTATTAATGGCATAGAAAGATTCCCCAAGGCATGGCACTGAGAAAAGCGAGTCACAGGATAACAGACAGTGTGATCCTTTGGGGGGAAAGTGATCCCCATGAGGGGTGTGCATGTGTATATGTGTGTATACGTCTATGTATATAAGTATGCATGTGTGTATATGTGCATATGTGTATAGTGTGTATATGTATTTGTTAGTGAGTATATGTCTATTTTGTGTGAATATGTATAGTATATGTGTAGTGTATATGTATGTGAGTATATGCATGAATGTATATATGTGTGTAGTATGTCCGTATGTGAGTATATGTTGTGTCTTGTGTTTATGCATGTGTACATTCAGGAGGAAGATGGAAGGAAGGTTATGACAATTTTACCTATGGAGAAGAACTTCTGAATTGTTTAATGCTTTACAAAGGGAATATGTATGCTTATGTGAAGTTCTTTTCTTTTGAATTAAAATACCAGAAAATAAGATAAGAAAACACCACTGTTTGGGTTTGAGACCTCATTAGATGCAAATGTTCTAGGAACTCTGCAATGCTTGCATCCTGCCAAAGCTGAGACACCCTCTCTCCCCTACCGGACACACTCCTATCCCCACAGTGACCCATGGGAGAGATCGGGGGAGGGAACCACAAGTGGCCTGTGTCATGAGCTGGGCTGCAGCAAGAGGTGCAGACCCTGCACCCGTGAGGGCTCTCCAGCCACTGTCCGGCCTCTGTCCAGCTGTCTGCTGTGCCTGATAAGACCAGTGTCAGAGGTGCCCCTGAGACATGGATATGAGGAGAGAGGTTGGAGAGAAGGGAGCCCTCCTGGGTGAGTGATCCTGCCCCATTGTTCCTCCTCTCGGGGGCAGGGAAGGAGGCAGGGAAGAGTAGAACATCATCCCTTTACTCATGACAGCTTCTTCCAAACCTCCAGATCTGTTCTGTCCAGTGACAGTCACTAGCTCTGGGCAGCTATTTAATCTTATTTTCAATCAAATAAAGGGGTCATCTGCTCAGTCACAACAAATACATTTTGTGAGCTCTGTAGCTACCCATAGCTGGTGGTCACCTGCTGAGAGTCCCAGAGAAAGGGCCAGCAGTGAAGAGCTCTGCTGGGGTCTGCTTCTCCCAGCAACTTGAAGATACAGCAGTGTGTGCCCAGGCCATGCACATGACACGGGACTCGGGGTGGAGGTGATGAACTGCACTCTTCTGTTCTGAACATCATCAACATTCTGTTTCAGAAGTGTCTGATTCTTAACACTCAGGAGACCTGTGAAAGATGCGTCAGTGTCCCTTCTGGTAGGCCAGGGGACTGGCCTCACACTGGCTGGCATCCATTGGCCCCATTCTCTTTCAGGAGCAGCCCTGGTCTGAAGCAAAGAAATGTGCACCTGTCCCCTCTTCCTCATCCCTTGCAAGGAAAATGGAAGACTTTTGGTACAGAAAGGGTGGCTTCAAATCTGGAGAAGACTGACTTCTGCCCCCAGCACTGCACAAACTGCTAGTATATCCCTGGTGTGGCCCGAGGGCCAAATTTCCGTTCCCAGACTCATGGCCTTCCGGTGATGCTAGCTCCACCTGCCTGCCTGCTCAGAACTCCTTCCTCCTATACCTGGTGCCCACAGCACCCATCGCCTCCAACCCCCCTAAACCTGTCCCCAGTTTCCCTCATTACCCATTCCCAGAAGTTGTCAATTGATTGTCCATGGACTGAGTCCAGCTCACAGACACAGAATATTTGGCCTTTCCAGTACTTCTGCAAAGTTTGAATAAACTGTCTCAAAAAAAAAACCAAGAAATTTCACATGAAAGTTCAGATTTCTGGCTTCCCAAGACAAACCAGAGGCTTGTCCAAGCCCTGTCTCCCAACATGGCAGCCAGCCCTTCTTCCAGCAGTGACACGGGCAATTCATTCGTCACAAGCCCACCACTCCCTAATGCCATCTGCCTGCACCTGACTCCTGTGGCATTGGAGTGGTGGACTCTGGTCCCACTGGTCTCTCTCTGCTCTTGTTCTCAGTTCTCTGGGGGTACCACTCATACTGTTCCCTGGGGGCTCCCATGATTCTTTCAGACTCGGTCTCTCACTACCACGCCAGTCTCGTTTCTATCAGTGGCCCAGACCTCACCAGGACCTCCCAGTAGCACCTCCACCTAATCCCACACCCTCTGTGGCCAGCTTTTCCCATCAGACCTCTAGGGACAATGGCTCCCACAGGGACAGCAACACCATAAGTCAATATCATCCCACCAGAGTGCCCAGCCTGTGTCTCTGAAGCATCTTCTCCTCAGCCTCTGTTGCAGTCTGTCCTTACCTGGGCTAGTTCAAGAGCTTCCTAAGTCACCTCCCTGATAATACCAGTCAACAGTCACTCATTCATTCAATAGGCAAATATTTATTGAGCACCTACTATAGATCAAGCTGTATCGTGGGGCAGTGACTGAAACAGATAAAATTCTCTGTCCTCTGTAAAGAGACATGTAAACAAGATGAGGAAGAAGCTAGATTTTAGTGCTGGACAGTAACAGGGTCAAAGGGGGAGACGCATAGAGAAAGAGGAGTGTCATTTTAAATAGGTGGTGACGAGAAGTCTCAACTTGACTTCTGAGTTATGAAGGAAGGTCAGGGACATCAGCAGGCAAAGCCGTTCAGACAGAGGGAATGGCAGGTACAAAGCCCTGGACATTCTAGGACGGCCGAGAAGCTTTGTGAATGGAGGAGGTAAGCCAAGTGGGGTGGACACGATGGAAGCTGAGTGAGGGAGTCGCGGATCACGAGGGTCTTGCAGGCCATTGGAAGGATTATGTTTTTATGCTGAGAGAAATGGGCTGCTCTGTGACGATTACAGGCAAAGGCCAGAGATGATCTGACCAGTTTTATAGGAATCTCTGTTGCGAGTTATATTGAGAAAAGACTGAAGGAACCAGGCCTGGTGGAGAGAGACCATTGGGAGGAGCTAGAGATGGTGGGGGCTGGACCAGGACCAGGAGGTAGAGTGGAGGAAAGGAGGTTTTCTGTACCCAAAAGAAAGTAACGCCAATAGATCTGTGGCCATGTCAGATCTGAATTAGAGGGAAAAAGAGCAGCTGAAGGATAGTGCCAAGGTTTTTATGGCTGAGGGTCTGCAAGGGTAGGTTGCTATTAACGAAGAAATTGGACCTATGTTCCAAGTACAGCACACAATGCTTTATTCAAATTGTGTAATGTAATCCTCCTCCACACTGGGGTTGTTGAAGCTGACTGATGAAGTTCGATACCCTTCCTCATCCTCCCCTTCCTGATCCCCGCCCGCTCCTGCACTCTGCCCACACCTAGCTGCCTCCTCACAGAGCAGGAGGTGCTTCCAGCCAGTCTGTGCTCCCACAGATTCCAGGGCTAAGCTTGTGGCTCCTGAACCAGCCTGTCTGGCTCAAATCTCAGTCTGCCACTCTCTGCTCCAGCACTGAGTTGATTTCACCTTGGCTCCAAAGCAACCCCTGCGCCCTCACATGCCCTTCACAGGTCATTTTGTTATCATCACCCTGGTCTGGGGGCTGGCTGGGCTCAGCCGGGCGACCCTCCCTTGAGTCGTTCCTGCAACTGCAGTAGCGAGGACCACCATTGCTTCCTCACTCTGAGTCTGGAGTCACTAAAAAGACTCAAACTACTGGGACTAGAATAACTGAGGAACCTGGGAACTATTCTGCCCCATTGTGGTCTCCTCAGCTAGCTCTGCAGCACCTGGCCTCTCTCGTGACGTGCAGGCTACAATGGCACATGTCCAAGAGAGACAGAGCAGGGGGGAAGATACCACGTCGTCCTGATCTAGTCTCACAAGTCACATGGGCGTGGCTCCCTCACTCTATTCCTCAGAGTTGACTTCTAATCCCAGCCCATCCTTTTGAAAGGGGCATCAAAGAATTCGAGAACATGTTTATTAACCCACTATAACAGCTTCTGTCCGTCACTTTTCTCAGCTATGAAATAGAGAAGTTACTAACAACCGTTTACCTCCAAGGGCTAGTGCAAGGATGAAATGAGAAAATTCAGGTGAACCATGCATATAATGTCCTGTAGAGAGCAAGCACTTTTTCAAAAACACACATGGTGAATCATGTCATCCAAATTAAAATTAAGTATCTTTCTAGCCAACAACCTGCCTTTTCCCAGATCTTCAGACAGACATCCACCTGGTTGTTGGCTAAGATGTCCTAGATCCCTTGCAGGTGCCAACCAGCCCTGGAAGGAGCACCCAGCTGAGCACACCTGGAGGGTCCCGGGCATTAGGCCACCGGGTTTGGCTCCTCACCTGCCAGGTTGGGGTTAATTCACTTTTGGCTTGTTAGTGAATTCAGCTGCCAAGCACTGGTCTCTGGCTTCTAGCCAAGCTTCCCACCTCTCCTCACCATCCCTCCCCGCCCAGCTCCTCCCAAGGAGCCATGTCAGAAGAGGGAAAATAATTAGTCATTAAAACAAGTGCTTCAGGAACATGGCAAACGTCAAGCCCCGATCTCGCAGCTGGGCGACATCCTGACATTTAAAACAATTTCACAGCCCCCTCTCAAGGCATAATGCATCATCCTTCTGGTTTCCCAAGTCATAGCTGGTGGTTCAGAGAACCCCTAGGCTGCCCTGCTGGCAGCAGATTCCATGTGCCCTGGGCTTCTATGAATAACTCACTCTGTCATCAGTCTGGCAGAAGTAGCATCACACACAGAGTGCCCCATGATAACATTGCCAAAGTCATACCCTGCCTCCCACTTACCCAACCATCAACCTGTTCATGTATCCATCCATTCACCAACCCACCCACTCAGTTCTCTAGCTATTCACCCATAGATCCAATTATACACAAATTTAACCATCCATCCATTCACCCACTCATCCATCTACTCCTCCTTCTACCCATCCATCCATCCACCCACTCATCCACTCATCCATCTACCCCTCCTTCTACCCATCCATCCATCCACCCACTCATCCACTCATCCATCAACCCCTCCTTCTACCCACCCATCCATCCACCCACTCTTCCACTCATCCATCTACCCTTCCTTCTACCCATCCATCCATCCACCTACTCATCCATCCACCCACTCATCTATCCTCCCATCTATCCACCCATCCATCTCTCTACCAGCCCACACATTCTTTCATCTATTTATTCATCCACTTAGCTATAAACTAACTGAACTATCTACCCATTCCACCATCCAACTATCCTCCCTCTCCTACAAGCCAGATCCATTTCCTCCTCTACCATCCAGGCACTAGCCTTTAACGTGCACCTATTAGCCATTCATGTGTTCATTAATTTATCCAGGAAGCATGTATTAACGGCTACTACTAATTCATTTGTTCAACCAACGAATATGTATAAAGAGCTTGATATCTTATTCCTTTATCCAACAATGAGGACGTACTGTTTATGCATTCACTTAATGGTAATCAGGCAACAACCATTGATTCATTCATTCAGCAAACATTAAGCAACCATCAGTGCAACCAGCAAGTGTTGATTGAGCACCTTACTAATGCCAAACCATGTTCCAGGCCCTTCAGAAACTATGATGATTAGAACAAAGTCCATGTCCTTAATCAGCAAACAGTCTAAGCAAGAAAACAGACCCATCAACAGATGTCTGTTTTGCATGGTTGCCAGATAGAGAGAGACCCATGGAATACAAGGGCACTTCAAGGAGGTATATACAAGCCAGCCTGGAAGTCTTAGATGGCTTCTTGGGGGAGTCAAGTGAGCTGTGACTCACCTGTGGGCTTGGACTTCAGACCTCCTGAAGTCCCAGCTGTTTTCCAGCTCTGGGACTTGCCATCTGAATGTCAGTTTTCTCACCCTAAAATGGAGATAATAACAGTGCTCACCAGTAGAATTGCAAAGAGGGATTACTGGTCAGTAAGTGACGGTCTCACTGCTTATACTTAAAGCATGAGGAGCTGCCAGCCAGGGAGACCCAGGAGGGGGCAGGGAGGGGCCACAAAGTCCTGTTGTGGCAGAACCAGGACATGGGACTAAAGTGACTGCAAGAAATGGTGAGGGAGGAGCAGGAAGGGAAGGAAGGGGCTGGGAAAATATGGGTCACAGCATCCAAGACAGCAGTTCAGAGTTTGTTCTCCGGAGCACAGCGTCAGCATCATGTGGGAATTCAGTAGAAATGCAAATTCTTGGGCCCACGCCCAGACCTACAGGATGAGGAACCGGGGCCAGGGCCCAGCACTCAGGGTATCGGGAAGTGCAAGCCCTCCAGATGACTTCGAGACACTCAGTGTGGGGGTCTGGAGACTCAGCTGGGGAGGTGGGCTAGGAGTCACCTTATACTGGGGGGAGGACCCCCCCACAAGGTTTCCATGGGAGGGTGTTTGCCAACAGATTTGTTCTCCTTACCAGATAGTAACACATCTTGAGTTGCTCACTGTTGACGGGGAAGGAATAGGAGAGCAGGTGAGTGAGAGAGAGCCAGCCTTTCCAGAGGGCAGTCACTCCCTGCGGCTCCCTGGAAGGGACAGGCAAGGGCCCAGGGGTGAGGAATGCTTGCCCTGGGACCCCTGGCTCCTGAAGGCAAAGGGTAGCTTCTGGCTCTGACCTGAGGGCAGCAGGCCCTGGAGCTGCAGGGTGCCCACCCTCCGCCTGTCACACACTGGGATGTCACAGGAAACAAGTGCCTTTCTGTGCGCCCAGGCTGCCTTGGCAGGGCCTGGCGTCAGGCATCACAATGACTCTCATTTCCTAGGAAACAGGGAGTCGCACTTGTACCTTTGCTGGGAGCCTCCGCATTTGGAGCTGTCATGTGACTCGGGGAGCTATTTTTAGCCTCCCCCTGCCCTGTGTTGTAGGAAGAATGATTTGATGAAAATACTAAACTCATTAAAAGCCTGGAGGATGGGGAGAGCAGGAGGGGCTGGCAGAGCAGGCAGGCTGCAGTCTCCAGGATTGCAGCCCAGGCTGAGCCCTGCAGGGCCCAGGGTCCTGACAACCGGATCTGACCTCTCCAGAGGGCCTGTGCCCTGGGAGGTGGTGGGGCAGGGACTAAGTCCTCTGGAGCTGGCGCAGCTGCGTCCTGCTCCGCCACTGTGCTCAATCAACGTCTAACCTGTATGACTGTGTTTCCCCTTCACGGTACTCCTCGGAGATAAGAACTAGTGACAGCCCATCTTACAGATGAGGAAACAGAGGCTCAGAGGGCTTACAGGCATTATTCAAGGTCATCAGTGAGGAAACCGGAAAACCAGGATTCAAACTCAGCTCACCTGAGCCTGGGAGCTGGCCCCTTACCCATCCTGCCGGGGGAGCCACGTCTCTATCAGCAGTTGTTGGCAGAGACAAGCGACTTCTTCAATGTGCAACCCGAGAGGTCATACATGGGCTGCTCAGGTTAACGCCTTGCTGTCACTGACTTGAAATCCCCCACCATTTTCTCACAAGAGCCCTGTGTGTTCCTTCTGCCCTGAGTCTAGCCAATAGTGTAGCCGTTGCTGCTGGAAAAGCTCCTGCCCTGGCATGAGTCCCTCTCTCTGCATGCCAGACGTGTTTCTCAATGTATTTCTCTTCCTCCTGTTCTGAATAAAGGCAGACTCTCTTCTTGTGGTGCTCATGGTGAAGATTAAGATCCTGGAGTCATCCAGACATGGGTTCAAATCCCAGCTCTGCCACTGGTGAGAGGTGTGTTCTGGGAAGGTGCCTCAGTTTCCTCATCTATCAACTGAAGCCAGCGCAGCTCCCCCATCTCATTGACGCAAGGATGAAACACGGCGTTCTGTGGAAGCACGGTGGAGTGCACGTAGCAGATGCTCCATTGAGACTAGCTGCTGCTGGCATTGTCATTGCTGTTTTTCTGAGCAAAGTGTAGGCATTTTGTGGCTCTGCCCAATTTTTTTCAGTGTTGAGTTTTCCAACCAGCTACCACGCAGCTTACAGGCCTGCCTGCACCACTGGCCACACATGCTCTCTCTGCAGCCTCCCCCATCAATATCCATTGTTTGGAGCGTCTTCAGCCATGTCCCCGCCCATGCCAAGGTGGCTGAGCAAACCCCAACATCTAGGCCATAGCATATGTGACTCCCAGATCCTCAAAGGTTCGAATTCCCCAAGGACACAGCTGCCCAGGTTCCAGGCTAACCTGCCCCCTCCCTCAATTATCAGATGCATCCAGATCTCACATCATGCTCTGTGAGGCAGGTATGAATAGCCGTCCCCTTTTACAGATGCAGAAGAAGGAGGGTAGAGAAGAAAGTAACTTGTCCAAGGTCACGGCTGAGAGTAGAGTCCAAAGCAAACTGCAAGTCTAGCGTGAAGGTCAGACCCTGTCCTGTGCTGAGCTGAGCGGGCAGCAGGTCCCCTCCTCCCACAGAAAAGGGTGACTTCAGTTTCTGCAGCAGTCCCTTCCTCCAAAGGACTCGGAACCCTCCAAGGGGTTGCAGGGTGGGTGAGCCAGCAAACAGGTGCCCAATCACTCCCACCCTTCAGACATCAGTGCAAAGAACCTCCTCCCTGCTCTATCAAGCAAAATTGTTTTAAAACTCCTTATGCAAATCAGTTCCTCCCAGACCTGCCGCCAGTTTGCCAGCGAATCCCAGCTCTCAGGTCTCAGTAGACCGTTGAGCTAAGAGAAGCTGCTGCGAGAGCCAGCAGGAGGAAAGCTTGCTCAAGACCAGCTCATCCTTCCTGGTAACAATGTGGCCCTTTCAGGGTGGGAGGTGGGGGGGTGGGGGGAGGGGGCAGAGGGAGATAAGCACAGAATTGTGTTTACTTTTGAAGGACTCCAGAGACAGGGCATCCTCAGAGCCCAGTGGGGACTGCTTTCCCTCGCTGCACCCGCTTCAACTTTCACTGCTCACAGGCTTCCAGGGGAGCACCTGGCACCTTCTGTCCAGGGGAGCCCCAGCCTCAGGAGTGAGCATGACCCCAGAGGTAGCCTCAAGCCATGGCTGTCAGGAGGTGGGACCCTGAGGCCCAGCACCCAGCTTCCTCAGAACTCAGGCGGTACAATTCCAAGGCATGTCCACACTGTCTCCCAGGAGACCCAGTCATCAACTTGCTCGTTGACACAGGTTGGTTACTGTCCCTGCTCTCTCTCCTCGAATTCCTTCACCAATATTTCCCAAGCTCCCCTCAACTCTGCTCAGTCGACTTCTGAGGGAACTCAGACTAACAGAAAACATGCACTCACTCATTAGTTCATTCATTAATTCATTTGTTCACTCATCCGTCAGGCTGCCATGTGTGAGTAGAGAAACTGATTTCCCGTGGGCCTCCAGGAAATAGGAAATACCAGTCAACCAGCATTTGGGGAGCAGCTCCACGGGCCCAGCACTAGCTCCATCCCAGGTGTCTGGGAAGGGCGGATACAAATAAACACAGCCTCTAGCCCCACGGGAGGGCCCAGAGGTCAGGCCCTGTGCACAGACCTCCGCATGCACTTCCTCGTGCCCACAGCACCCAGCAACGCAGCCCTGATTAACCTCCTCTTCTCACACGGAAGTGAACCTTCAGGGGACTGAAGAGTTTTCCGTAGTGACACAGTCAGCAGCAAAGTGAGGACCCCAGCAAGTTCTGGGGGAATCCTGAGTCTCCTGAACCTCGCTCTGACCAACAGCCGCCCAAGTGCCCTTGATCCCCGCAATCTAGCAGCCACAGGCTGTTCTCCACGCCCGGCTCACTCAGTTCCCACTCCTCCATGTGCACGCTGTGACCTTGGGAGTTCAGTCACCTTCCTGAAGCCCAGATTTTCCATCTATAAAATGGGGGGGCGGGGTGAAGGGTAACTCTTTGTAACTTGCTATGAACTGATGGCCTGTGACTGCCAGAATTGGGACTTGGACCCAATTTGTCAGAATCCACATCCAAGGAAACCTCTCCCCAACCCCTGAGGCACACATTTACCTGCATATCCTTTCAGGTGAACCAGTTAATAGGAGGCAGTGTCCAGCTATGTTTTCAGAAGTATCTGGAAAGCAGCAGGCTAAAAAGCAGGACACTTTTCCCCTGGAAACAGTGTTCTCGGTCCACAACAACCTCTGTAAGCCACCTTGAAGGCCTCACGTCACTGCCCAGCTAAGTGGTAGCTTCTGACAGATAGGGCAATAAAGAACATGATGAACTGTACTTTCCCAACAACCACAATGGTGTTTCCATTTTGTCTACACTTCTTATAACGTGATTTTAACACTTTTCTCAGCAAGAGGTATTAGCCTATGTCCCCTCCCTATGGGAATCTGGACAGATTTGTGAATTCCTGGATCATGAACACACTTTCTACCCTGGTTCTCCTGGTACGTTTGTACTTGGAACCCGGCCACCATCCTGTGAGGAAGGTCAAGTAACCCATGGGGAGGCTGGTGTGGAGAACAAACTAGGTGTGGGTCCACAGTCCGGGGTCCCAGCTGACAGCCTGCACTCCCCCTGGATGAGTCATCAGGAAAGTACTTCACCTCCCTTCCCCCATTCAGCTGCCTCTGCTTTTGTCAAGTGAGAATGAGGAAAAACTCTCCCCACAGGACCCAAATTTCAGACTTAGGAGTGAAACCTCTGTTGGTTACAAGTTCAAGTCACTAAGCTTGGGGGTGCTTCGTTTAGATCAGTAGACAATTGATTCAAAGAGGTTAAGAGATTCGTTCAAAGTCCCAGCTGATCCATGCAACTGTGCCTTTAACCACAGTTCCCAGCATCGTGAGCCAATTCTGCTCCTTTCACAATCATGAAACACAGGGCTCAGGGAAGTTAAGAAACAGAACTCAAATGTCCCACGGCAAATGTTATAGGTGCAATGATCTCCTCCAAATTGTGTTGAAGTCCTAGCCCCCAGTTCTTCAAAATGTAACCTCACTAGGACAGGATTTTTACAGAAGTTATCAAGTTCAGATGAGGGCGTTAGGCCCTAATTCTGTATGACTGGCATTCTTATGAAAAAGGAAAATCTAGACGCAGAGACATGGTAAAGAGAGAAAACCATGTGAGGTGTAGGCATGCTGCCATCCATAAGCCAAAGAATGCCTGAGGCCACCAGAAGTCAAGAGAGAGGCCTGGGAGAGATTTTCCCTCAAAGCCCTGAGTCAACTCTGCTGACATCTTGATGTCAGACTTCTAGCCTCCAGAACTGGAGAACAATAAATTTCAATTGCTTAAGTTGCCCAGTCTTTGGGATTTGTTACAGCAACCCCAGGAATCTAACATAGTTAATACATAGGAGTAACCCAAGTGGATGCATCCTCCTAAGGATGTTCTACAGCCTTTATCCTTAGGCATTTGGAAAGGCTTCCTGAAGGAAGTAACACTGAAGTTGTGGGTGTGCATAGGAGCTGGCTAGGAGGTGCTGAGAGAGAAAGTGTTCCCTAGGCAGGAGGCTGCTAGGGATGCCAGGAGAAATGCTCTAGGACTGGAGAAGCTCTAGTTGCAGGAATGGGCTGCCAGTGCCCAAGGCACAGGCTGGAGCAGTGCCCGAAGCCAGAGGAGGATGGCCTTGGTTAATCCAGCAGGCAGGCTGTTTGGATGTCATCCCAAGGGCAGTGGGGAGCCATCTGCCTTTTTCTTCCGAGTCTTGTCACCTCAGCAGGACTCCTCTAAGAGCATTTCACACTGTGGCCTGGCCCTCCTCTTTAGAGCCTGGAAGTGAGGGAAATGGTGGGTTTGCGCTCAGCAGGAGAGGAACTGTCTGTTCAAAGCCCCCCTAGGTCTGGGAATTAAGGGTTTCTGCTGCTGACGTCCATCCTGCAATAAAAGTCTCATCACTGCCAAGTGTGAATTCAAATAAAGAACAGCCTCCACTGAGCAGGGGTGGGCGGTGAGGGGGGGTTGCTTGGAGGGTCCCCTCCAGGAAGGGCTCAACCCAGGAGGCACTGGGTGGACTCCTCTGGTCCTTAGAGCAAATGAGACAAGTAAGGTTTCTAGATTAAGACCCCCTTCCACTTACCCTTCCTTGAAGCTGTGTCATTAGGTTCCTGTTATCTCTGAGCAAAGCTCATTGGATTTGGAGATGCCAGAAGCCTTTCTCCTACCACCTCCCTTCCCCAAAGAAAGAACTTCCCTGTCTCCTCGAGAATGCATTTGGTTCAGACCCAAATTCCTCAGCCAAGCCAAGATTTCTGAAGTGTCCCTGGGGTGGCCGCCTCCCTGTCCTGTCTCCTGAGTGCCTTCTGCCTCCAGTGAGCTCCACTCAAATTGCCAACATCGTATCAGGTAACAAAGCAGAATGGGGGGAGCGTAACTGGGGCAGAGAAAACCTCACTTCACCCTCCCCAGAGGCCCCAGCTGTCTTTTCCAAGAGGTTCAACACCCTGAGCTCTAAGCCCTAAGATTCAGTGCTGGTGTCCTGGAAAGAGCTTCAGAGACAGCTGGCTGTCCAGACTGCTGTCCCCCATGACATGTGCCGGCCCCCCCACAGGAAGAGATCAAGTGTATGCAAAGCAGGGAGTTGGAGACCGCACAGGGAAACAGGTGGGATGGGGAACCACTGAAGGTGACTGGAGACTCTGTGTGTGTGTGTGTGTGTGTGTGTGTGTGTGTGTGTGTGTGTGTGTGTGTGTGTGTGTGTGTCCTCTGCTGCTGGAAGAATGAGAAGGAGGGACAGCTATTTGTGGCTTGTTCTCCAGGGGTCCCAAGAGGTAGCCAGGCCCTTGAGGCTATAGCAGAGCTTAGAGACGGCTCTCTTGGCTGCTGAAATCCAGATGATTAGGCTAGGCTCAGTTCCCAGAAGGAAGAGGAGAAAGCTTCCCTAGGAGGGATGGGTGGAGGAGTTCAAGCACCCCTAGGAAACTGGCCCAGTCTGAGTGAGCAGGTGTTGACAGGAGGCTGTACCCTGTGCCTTGGCCTGGACTTACAAAGAAACCAGGGTGGGGAAGGGCAGAGAGGGCCTGCAAGTTCTGTTCTGCTCCAAACTCTGAAGAAGGTGGAGAGAGTCTTCCTGGGGCTGGGGCAGGAACTTGCTACCCCACTAGGACTAGGGAGCAGGCAGAAAGGAGAGAAGAAGAGAAGAGTTTGGAAGGAAGGGGTTGGAGTTGGGCAGGGAGCAGGTAGGAAGCTGAGGAATGACAGCCAGCCTTGGGGTTTTGGCCACAGAGCCCTTTACCCACCCAGAGCCAGGCCTGCATTCCCTGGGTGAGTGGAGGCTGAAAGCTGGCCTCACTCTGCCCACATTGTGCACCCTGGCAGAGACGGCAGCCTGGTCAGCTCGCAGCTGGTGGGGTGGGGTGGGGGCACGGTGTGGTGCTGTCTCCAGTGCACTCACTGCCTAAAGGCATCTGTCTTAGAGTCTATGAGCAAGAACTTAGGCAGCAAAGATACTGAGGAGTGAGCATCTTTATTCTAGGGACCACACAAACCCTTCATCATTGGAAGTTCAATTTCTAAAGAAGAAAGAACTATAGAAGGACACCAGGCAAAGAGCAGAGGCCCAGAAAGAGGAAACTAGAAGTCAAGTTGACAGAAGAGGCAGATGACAGGGAGGCCTATCTGAAGGGGGAAGACCTGAGTGAAATGTTGGGGGGCAGAGCAAGGAGGTGCAGGGACAGGAAGCCTATGTGGCTTGTAGCACTAGGGGAGGTACCAGGGATCCCCTATGGGCCCCAGGAGTCAGCGTGTTCTGGCTCTGCTGCTTATTCCCTGTGACTCTGAGCAAATGACTCCAACTCCTGAAGCCTCAGTTTTTCCTTTTGTAAAATGAAGATGATGGTGAGGGTGAAGGGAGACCTGCCAGCAGCACACCCAGCTGAGTACACGGGACCCTGAGTGACTCGAAGCTATGAAAGAGCAGGGATGTTGAGTCAGGTCAAGAGAGGGTTTGGGTGAAGCGTCTTAGGATCTCCTTTCACCAGGCCATCAATGTGCCTACTTGGAAAAATAAGTCCCAAGTCAGTAGTCACAGGAAGGTTGCACTAAACCCTTTCCAGACTCTCTTAATTTCATGCACATCCAGGCCCTAGGAGGGGGGACCCATTCTCACTGCCATTTTAATGAGGAGGGAGCTGCAGCTTTCAAAACCTAACTAATGTGCCCACTGTTGTCACAAGCCTACTAAGTGGTTGTGCCCAGGTGCTAGCGGGGTCCACAGGGTCCCCTCTGCCAAGCGCAGGCGACATTCCAGCAGAAAGCAGCCCAGTTTGACAGGAACAGTTCTCCCTCAGGCTTAGAAACTCTGGCTGACACCCCAGCTGGACTCTGGCCAGTCTTGTGGTAACGAGCGCTGTGGGGAGCCCTGCCTGGCTCCAGGAAAAGCCCCAGGCCCAGCATGGGAACCCAGGTTGCAGATAGCTCCTTTCCAGCCTTTCTGTCATCCCTGTCACTTTCCTTCCTTCTCCAGAGCCAGGGGGAACTAAAGCAGAAAGGCCCACATCAGTCACTGACGCTCGGCCAGGGGTCCTGAGAAGGCATGCCAGGCAGGTGGAGCCACCCTGGAAGCTGGGAGGGCCCCAGATGGCCCGAGTGTTTTCTCCCAGGCAGCTAGGAACAGGAACAGGATGTTCTGAAATAGGAGGTAAGCCAAGGTGCAAGACATGTGCACGCGCGCACGTGCATGTATGTGTGTGTGTGTATACGCGCGTGCACGAGCACTCATGGGCATGTACACACACATGCTTATGTAGGAAGGTGAGAGTATGACATGGACAGGCTCTGCATGAATGGGAAGGGATAGGAGGTTATCTGGGCAGAGCAGGCGGGAAGTAATGATGGAGGAGGGAGTAGAGGAAGTGGGAGGGGGGACAAATGAGGACACCAGGGACTCTAGGCATCTCATGGTCCCACAGTCCCCTGCTCCTCCACTGGGAAGAGCCCTGGGATCCCTGCTCTGAGAAAACCCTTAAGGATAATCCAGGGGTGGGGGTAGAAAGCTGGCCTGAGGGTCTCCAGTCTGTCCATAGCCATCCACTGGCTCCAGCTGACAAGTGGGTTCATCCAGCTGATGTGTGAATCCCCCCAAGTCCCACCTGCCTGATCATCAGGCACAGGTGGCTGACTGGGACCACTAATTCTGGACTTGCTGAAGGGAGTTAAGCCAGACCAGATTCAAGCTTTCTGTCAATGATTTGCTGATGATCCATGTGGTTCTGGACGAAGTCACCCGCACCTGGGTGCTGATGAGGTTAGAGGACTGACCGACAGTGCCAAGTTGAGACGGGGGCTGCTGAGTCACATTGTGGGAGCTTGTGGCTGACCACCCCTGATGGGGCCAACTTTCCACAACTGGACTAACTGGCTTGGTGACTGGAGACGGACTGCACAGCGTAGTGGGGAGTTGACTGCAGGGTTGTCTACTCAAATTGACCCAGTAGCTAGGCACCTTCCTACCACTCAGCACGGTGCCACCTGACTGCTGTATCATGGCTGGTGTCTGGTTCAGACTGACTGGATAACAGGTGACTGACTCTGGACTCCTAACTATTGCATGAGGGTGAACTCCCCTGAATGACTAGTTGGCTGGGGGAGAGGCTCTCTCTAACACAAATCTGACACCTGGAGAGTTGATCCTGGAAACTTGACTCACTGCCCCGCAACTGACTCTGGGGTGACTGGCTGGCTGGCTGGTAGCGCCTCATGGCTATGACTGACCAGGCCACAGACTGTGACTGCCTGTGCCTAATTGTGATTGACTGTTCAACTGACAGAAACTGGCCCAAGTGACAGGAACGATTGGGTGGAACAAACACCTGCCTAGTCTCTGAATGCTGACTGTCCATCTGCCCTGATTGCTGCAGGCTATCTGGGATGGTGGTGCCTGATGGCTTCGATTGATGGCCTGACTCAGACCGAGTCTGTGACCGAGTGACTGAATCTGATTGTGAGGCCAGTTCCCACTGACTGACTTACTCCAATGTGCTGAATGGCTGGCTGATGTGATTGGCCTTTAGGTGACAAATGACCACTAGGTGAGTGACTGGCTGTGTGAGATGGGCTGACTAGCTCGACCTTGATGACTGACTTGACTGATTGAGATTGACCAGGTGGCCAGAGACTTGCTGACCACAAGGCAAGTGGCCATGTCTGAGTGTATCATCTGAAAAAATGACTCATCGATTGATTGGCTGGGTGAGTGACTAGCTGACCAGTCAACTGTGACTGTGACCCTGACCCTGGTGTGAATGGCTATTACTGGGTGGGCCTCAGTAGTGTAACCAAATCCAAATGTGAGACAATGGTTAACTGCTGGCTGGCTAACAGGTTGAAGCCGGCCAGGCAGCTGGCTGACTGCAGTTGTGATTCGTGCTGAGTGGCTTTGGCCGTGTATCAGAGTCTGACTGTGAGACAAGAACAGAGGACTGACTTTCTGTTTGAACGCCTCTAGGGGATCGGTACCGGTAACCGTTCCTATGGCCCCAGAACCACCAGAGTCCCTGTGGGGGTTGGCCCTGCTCGAGGGGACAGAGCCGCTTCTGGGGAGCAGTCCAGCAGTTAGAGGCAGAACAGGAATAGGCTCTACCCAGGGCTCAGCCCAGATGGAAAGTTCTCTGCCCCGCCCTCACAGGGGCTGGGTCGCTGGCACACATTCTCTGAGCTGAGTTTTTGGCTTGAGTCTTATAGTGCCTTTACTTGTGGGGTGGGAACTGAGGGAACCTATAAAAATATTGAGCCAAAAACACACTGACAGGACTCTTAATGACAGGGGTTTGGGGTGGGAAGGGGAGGGAGGAAACTGAGGTGGGGGTGGGGCAGGACCACTGACTGCGGGTTATGGGGCTTGGACTGGGGCCAAACGCTGCCCCAGAAAATCCAGGTCTTGTAATATAGGATTGGGGAAGCCTTTGGCTTCCTCAGTTCCTCAGGCACACCTCCAGCTACCTCCGCTATTTTACAGCTGAGGAAACAGGCCCTAGGCATTTCCTGAAACCCTGCCCTCCTGGGGCCACCACACCAGAACCCAGGAAAGCGGTGAACTCCAGCCCTCCTTACTCTCCCCAAAGGCACTGAACAGCAAGTTTTCAGGGAGCAAGTTGATGGCTGGCCTTGGGCCAGGCACCCCTCCCTCTAAGCCTCAGTTTCCTCCTTTGTCAAACAGGAAGCCATCTGGCAGGACTCCTGCTCAAAGTATGATTTCTGCACCAATAAGTGGGAATAATATCAATACTGGTTCTTCCTCCATGAGCTTGTTGTAAAAGAAATGAAACATAATCCAGACAGACTTCCACTCAGGGCCCGGCACCTAGTAAGCAAACAAGAAAAGGGACCTCCATCCTCCGTGCTTCTCCACGCTTATCACACAGGGATGTGTTCCCCACCAGCTTCCAGGTGAATGTACATGGGAAGCCACAAAGCTTTGCCCCAAAGAGTGTGTGTGGAGTAACTGACCACAGTCCTTCGAGGAACTTGCTAGGCCTTCCCCTCCCTAGCAGCCCTGAAATGGCACCCATCCCCCAGAGGATCCCACAGACTCTGGGGACAGCAGTTGCTCAGGACACCACAGCTGCTAGGGCTTGTTCCCCAGGGACAGGGAGTCAAAAGCAGGAGAAAATTCTCTGGGGTTCCCCTGGGAAGGGCCAAGGCCCACTTGTCATGAGTAGGCCCCAGCAGGGCAGGGGCACTTCCAGGAAGGCGCTCTGTCTCAGCCTCTTCAAACTAGGGCCTGCTGAGGGTGGGATTTCCCCAGGAGGCCTGGGTGTAAGCCCAGAAAAATCCCTCCCTGGGGAGTACTGCTGCCCTGTCCTCCAAGGACAGCCAGCCATGGACTGAGTTTGTTTGACCTTCACAGCTATCCAGAGCTGTGAATCACAACAAAGCAGGTAATACAACATCCCCAAGTTCATGATCAACGAGCAGCAAGGTTGCCTCCTGATTTGTTCTGTCTTTAAGACCCAGACTCAGGAAACCAGGCACACCTTGTGTCCCGATCGCAGCTCAGTTGATTACTAGATCTGTGCTCTTGGGTCAGTGACGTCACACCTCTGAGTCTCACTTTTTCCCATCTCTAAAATGGGAATGAGTATAGAACCAATCTCACAAGGTCACAGAGAGGATTGAACAAAATGTTCCAAAGTGCTTAAAAATATAAGATTCAGGGAGCTGAATATATCCTTTCTGCCTCTTTGTTCCTAAATGGGTGCGAAGACCTGCCTGTAGGGTCACTAGGCAAGTTAATGAGCATTTGGCACCCTGCACAGCTCCAGGGGGCACTCTCTCATCCTCACTGATCAGTCCTGACCTCTGCCCTCTTCACAGCTACCCATATGGCATAAAGTCAGGGCTTAATAAATAGGAGCTATTTGTCTTACTGTTGGAGGGAAAAGCAAAGAAGCAAACCAGTACTTACATACCTGGTGTAAACTAAGGTGGGTGAGGATGCCAAAGCAGGGACCTCAGCGTAGTGGGGCAATGAGGAAGGAAGACATGCATCAGAGGCATCCAGGGCTAAGGCAAGGGACAGGGCTAAGGCAAGGGACAGGGCTGGCAGCTAGGAGCTGCAGGTAAAGGGATTCTGTGCATAGACACTGAGGCCAGAGAGCAAGGAACCTGTGGTGGTACCAGACCTGCAGGCAGAACCCGGAGGAGGTGTGGGGGCAGAGAAGTCCCTCTCCTGGCCCCTAGGGGTCTTTGGCAGCACTCCTCCCTGGGGCAGGGCTCAAGGATTCCCCCTCTAACACCGGTCTCCAACAGGACTATTAATCACTGTTCAGGTTACAGCAGAAGAAAAGTTACTTCTTGTATTAGTTTCCTATTGTGGTTAGAACTTACCATAAACTTAATGGCTCACAGCAACACAGGTTTATTCACTTATAGTGCTGGAGGACTGAAGTCTAAAATCAAGCAGCAGTCTGCCCTTCTGAAGGCTTCAGGGGAGGAGGAGGAAGTTCTGGTCTTGCCCAGTTTCTAGAAGCCAACTGTGTTCCATGACTTGTGGCCCCTTCCTGGTACCACTCCAGTATCTCACTTCCATTTTCACATGACTTCTGTCCCTCTTGTCCCTCCTGAGTCTCTCTTGTTGGGACCCTTGTGATGACGTTACCCCCCACCCCCCAGGGTCACCTCCCCATCTCCAGACCTTTAGGTTCATCACATCGTCAAGGGCCGCCTGCCTCTCCCAGGACTGCTTGGCTCTCCTGTCACCCTGAGGAATCTGCTCAGAGAGACCCTCGCCTGTGTCTCAGAACTGCTTGATTGCCCCCATTTCACCAACAGGTGTATTTGATTTGTGTGTTTGTTTCTGTTCTGCTCCAAAACAAACGATGGGACTTCATCTACTTCGCTCTTTGCTGTTTGCTTAGCACTTAGGACAGTGTCTAGCACTTAGGGAGAACTCAGAATAAACAACAGATGGACACATGGGCCACTGAAGCTCAGCGAAGTGGACTGACTTGTTCAAGGCCACACAGCCCCTCAGTGGCAAAGCTGGGAATTTGACCCCATGGGTCTGACCCTATGCCTTGATGGTTTGGCTCAATCATGCCTGTCAGCCTCTTAAAACTGACGTAGGTAGATGATGGTTGTGCAGGCCCTGCCCTCTGCTTCCTCTGGGGGGAGGGGGAGCTGTGGGCTGCAGCGTGACTCACCCTAAGAAATAGCCAGAGAAATAAAAATAGTCTCTGTTGGCTCAGGGTATTGTTGCTTTCACAGCAGATGGCGGGCTCTGTGAGGGAGGGGTGTGCCTGTCTCATTGGGCAGTGCCCAGCACATAGTTGGTGCTCATGAAATCATTGTTGACAAATGAAGGACTAACTCACATGATTGCACATAGTCCTGCCCTAGATCTACCGATGGAGCGTGCTCTCTCTCTCCCTCCCCCTCTCCATCCCTCTCTCTCTCTCCCTCCCCCTCTCCATCC